>ML786192.1:662402-689839 GCA_009831015.1 Picea engelmannii | reverse complement strand
CTTGGTCTCGGGGATGAAAGACTCCTCCACACCATTCTAGTCTCATCCCATCTCCATCTAGCACTTCAGAAGGGGCAGGAACATCAGTTTGAGGGATTTTCTGGAGGGTTATCATCATTCTACATTTGTCTGCAGATTGGGACATCTGGGAGCCATAGGGGACATCCTGTGATTCAGTAAAACTCAGATCTAGGGAGATCTTCTTTAGATCTGAGCCTGAAACTTCTCCCACGGGATTCTCATAGCCCGATCTATATTCTTGGAGAGTTTCAGGGCAATTGGAGGCCTCCTTCATCAGGGCCGAACCTGCTAGGGTTTCAGTCATCCAGTGGGGCGCACCATTCAGTGGAGATTTCAGATCTACAATGATTGAGAGGGATCTTGGAGAATCGGGCACCTGGGTTGTTCTTACCATCACCCGATCTATATTCTTGGAGAGTTTCAGATCATTTGGAGATCTCCTTCATCAGGGTCAAACCAGCTAGGGTTTCAGTCATCCAGTGGGGCACACCATTCAGTGGAGAATTCAGATCTACAGAGTTTGAGAGCGGATTTGGGAATTTGGACATCTGGGTTTTCCTTACAGTTGCCCGATCTATCATTTGGCATATTTCTCGGGATAATTGGACACTTTTGGTAGAAGGGAAGAATTATTCAGGGCTTCAGCATTCTAGCAAGATGTGGCACTTTCCAGCTTGGAGGTTGAGCATTAGTACGGCTCAGATCTGCTTGATTTAGTCTTCATTGTATATCCAACCTTTGGAGGCATTATTTTGTATTGTCAGGAGCATTTTGTAGCAGCTCATATATATTGCTTGTACGACCATCTGAGGTTTATGCCAGATCGACCATCTATTACATTGATCTTACATTGCTCATAATAAAAAGGTCAGATCTTTGCTTTTGCTTCTACATCTTGAATATATTGTGATCTCCATGTGTTGATGAATCTTGTATGCACTTAAAAACTCAATAAATTAGTAGTAGTTAGTGATTCCAAAAGAATTTGGCTTGGGATCATTACACCATGGGCTTCTATTTTTGGTTTCTTAGCTACATCGTTACTGTCAAACAAATCTTCTAAAGGAACAAGACCTCTAGGTAAAACATTGCTTTTCAACTATAAAACATCGGCATCCATTTCGTCATCCCCTAACTCTCCTGAATCTACTGTATCCACTCCTGAATTTACAGTATTCACACTATCTATTTCAAACTCAGAATTATTTACATTCTCGTCTTCATTTTCTAAATCTATATTTGTACATTCAAAATCGTTCTTGCATTGCAGAAAATCCTTTATCTGATCATCATTTCCAAACACTTGCCAGTACCTGATATTATCGGGAACCGTCAGTCTACATTTCACCTCAACAGTGTATGGGCGAGTTTGGTGGAAAGGAATCTTCCAGGAGGCTGCTGACGTAGCCAATCCATCGGCCAGAATATTCTGTCCTCTCGGCATTACCTGCAAGTCAACCTCATTAAAACACTTCAAAGCATCAAGAACAACATTCCTGTAGGCTCTAAGGCACGGATGTTTAGCAGCATACTCACCTTTAATTTGCTTGATTATTAATTCAGAGTCACCCCTTGCCATTATTTGCTTAGCACCAACTTTTTTCAACAGCTTCAGATCGAGCATTAAAGCTTCATACTCAACAACATTGTTAGTGCACTGGAAATTTAATTTGTAGGAATGATTTTCTGAATACCTTTTTCGATGATTATGCAGCTAGACTCCAGCTCCTGCTCCTTCTTTACTCACAGCTCCATAAAAATTCATACTCCAGAAATTGGCGGGGAAATCTTCAGCGATTACATTTTTCATCTTTGCTACCTCACCACTTTCTGGACCTTCATCTTGACTAGATACATCTTCCATCATCTGAGTATCTTGCTCTTCCATATCACCATCATTGTACAATATGAACGAGTCTAAATCTGAATGAGCAGAGTAAAGGGGGCAATTGTGAGGTTTCTCTTGACTACTGACCATGTACTTCATCAGTGTTTCTCTATATAATCTCCTCTATTTCCCAAACACTGGGATAGTGGCATAAGACATATCCAGCTGCAGGGTTCCTTTAAACTTAGCTCCCCAAGATCGGGATAGCAACATTCCATACTTTGGCGGGATGTCTGCAACCACCATGTCCATTACCATGCTTTTCGAAGGGATCTGAACCAGGGTGATACATAAGTCCTTGATCAAACCAATACACTTGACCTTGCTAGAGTCGAATGAGTGTAAATCCTTGTATGGTCTCGTGACCTCCAATCCCAGTTTTTCCATTACCGCTTTAGGCATCAAATTGTGTGAGGCACTAGAATCCAGCATAGCATTATGTAGGATCAAATCATGTATATTCAGACTGATGTAGAAAGGAGCAACCTCACCAGTATCATCCCGACCATCTACTTCAGGTCCGAAAAGAATTTTGGGTCTATCATCAGTAAGGTTCACAATGTCCAAATGAATTGTCGATCCAATAGTTAAGGCCTTCGTGCCTATGTCCAGTTCAATGGCCAGTGCTTTAATTACTTGTGCACGATACCCTCCACTGTTCATCAACTCTGTAAGTGGGATGGGAATTTTTATTTTTTCTAATTCCCCTTCAAGGCTAAAGGGTGTAATAGCTCTGCCTTGGCTCATCAGTTCTGATTTGTCCACCATGTTCTTCGGCTCGGAAGTACTCGACGGGTTAACATGTGAAGCATCAGGTTGTGATGGTCTTTTCAGAATGGTGATGTTTTTCTTCAAAGGAGCATCAACTTTACTCTTCTCAGAAATCTTCTCGGCAGTAGTCTTCTCAGTAGAAGGTTCAGGGGTTTTCATAGCCACATCCAGGGTCTCTAGATAAGGTCGTGGAAGAATACTCGGATATCTTCTCCTCACCTATAGGGGTACCTCTACACTGCCAAGTCAAGCACCCCATCGATCTGACCCTAGGTGCACCGCTGCCCAATGGGCCAGTCTATCGTCGCTCTTTGTTAGATAATGAGGAGACCAAGAGATAGATCCAAGAACTGCTCCACAAGGGGAACATACACCCTAGATCATCACCTTGCGGGAGCCCAATCGTGCTGGTACAGAAGAAAGATGGAACCTGGCGACTCTGTATTGATTACCAGGCTCTGAATAAAATCACTGTCAGAAAATGGCACCCAATTCCCCAAATCAATGACCTCCTTGATCAAATCACGGGGCCCAAATACTTCAGTAAGATTGATTTGAAGTCTAGCTACCACCAGGTCCCAATAGAATAGACAGATGTATGGAAGACCGCCTTCAAGTCAAAGGAATGACTTTTTGAATGGTTGGTCATGCCCTTTGGTTTGACAAATGCTCCAGCCACTTTCATGAGGATGATGGATGATATCCTGTGACCATTCACCAATACTTTTGTAGTGGTGTATCTAGATGACATTCTAATTTATAGCAAGACTTGGGATGAACACTTGCAGCATATTCAGCAGGTTCTGCACACCTTGCGGTAGCAAAAGCTATATGCCAACCTGGAAAAATGCTCCTTCAGCATGGACAGGGTCCATTACTTGGGCTACATCATTGATCAACATGGCGTACATGTGGATACAGCCAAGATCCAAGTCATCTGTGACTGGCCAGCCCCAACAACTCTCACTGAGCTTCGGAGCTTCTTGGGACTTGCTAATTTCTACCACAGGTTTGTGTTGGGTTTCTCCCATATTACATGGGCCCTTAGCCAAATAAACAGGGGTGGTGGTAAGGAAAAATTTGCGTGGGGCTAGTCCCAACAACAAGCGTTCGATGATTTGAAGCAGTGCTTGTGCTCATCCCCAGTACTTTCACTACTAGACCTGCAACATCCCTTTGAGATCGAGACAGATGCTTTAGACTATGCCGTGGGCACCGTTCTCACTCAGCACAGCCACCCCGTGGCCTATCATAGTGAGACACTATCAGATACTATTCGTAAGTACCCTACTTACGACAAAGAAATGTACTCGATTGTGCAAGCATGTTGCCAGTGGAGACATTACACTCTTGGGAAGGAAACAGTCATCCACACTGATCATAAGCCACTGTATTTCATGCAGACATAGGGAAAACTACAAAATGACCACCATCAAAAGTGGTCCACATACTTGCATCAATTCCACCTCAACATCAAGTATAAAATAGGAAGCACCAATCGTGTCGTTGATTGCCTCAGCAGACCGCCAGTCGCGACACTCACCATGGTGCTAGACTCTTGTGGCCATGAGACATCTGGATGGCCCCAACTCTATGAGACAGACCCTGACTTCGCCACCACCTACCAAATGTTGGGTGAAAATGCAGTTGTCGATAATTTCCATCTTCAGGATGGGTTTTTGTCTCGTCTAGGACATATCTGTGTTCCATAAAGCGAGCGAGTGAAGCTGATATGGGAAGCCCACTATAGTCGGGTGGCAGGACACTTCGGCATCGAAAAGATAGTGGCGATGCTATAGAAACATTTCTACTAGCCGAAACTTCGATAGGAGGTCAGCAAGTATATCAGGTCCTGCACTGCCTGCGCTATTGCCAAACTGACCACTAAGAAACAGGGCTTGTACACCCCTCTTCCTACTCCTGACAGGCCATGGGAATCCATCTCAATGGACTACATGTCGGGCCTCCCATCCACCAAGCGGGGAAATGACTGTGTTTTTGTGGTTGTTGATCACTTTTCTAAGATGGCGATTCTGGTTGCTTGCAAGAAGAGCATCACAGCAGAGGCCACTGTCAAGCTCTTCTTTGAACGAGTCTGGGTACATTTTGGAATCCCACAAACCATTGTCTCAGATCAGGATAGTCGATTTCTTAGTACATTCTGGTCGAGCCTCTGGTCACTGTTGGACACCAAGCTCACCAAATCCATGGCCTTCCACCCCTAGACAGATGGCCAAACCGAGGTTGTAAATCGAATGATTGTGCATATCCTTCGCATGTATAATTCAAAGAACCCTTGCACATGGGATGAGAGCCTTCCTTATGTCTAGCATAGCTACAACCAAAACTTGCATAGCTCAACCGACCACATCCCCTTTCAAGTGGGGTTGGGATTTTAACCATTGGGTCCCATAGATGTTGCACTTCCCCTTGCGGTCACCTTGACTGACTCATCTCCTGCTCCAACTGAAGCTGACAAAGCCACCCGGTTCATTGAGTGGATCCAGCACATCCACCAACAGGTTTAGGATATCCTACAAAAGTCCAATGACAAGTACAAACAGTGCCATGATCAACATCGGGTGCCGCATAAGTTTCAGGTGGGCGACAAAGTTTGGTTGCACTTATAGAAAGAATGCCTTATAGGACCCCATCGAAAGCTTCACCCACTCAATTATGGACCATACACTATCACCAAGGCCATGGGGGATAATGATTTTGAGCTCAACATTCCTCCTTTCCTTGGCCTGCACCTAGTTTTCAACGTGGATCTCCTTCACCCTTATTTCCCACCATTATTGGACACCTCAGAAGTAGAGGAATAGCTGACACCAATAGATCTCAAACCTGACTACATACAACAGGCATCCAATGATCATATTGTGGACAGACAGATCAAGGGCACTCAACAACAAAGGATCCATCTTTATCGAGTCGTCAAAGCAGGGCAGCTCCTGCACCAAGGCAAGTGGCTCACCCAGGGCCAAATTCAGCAGGAATTTCCTCATCTAATGGGGGACCTCAATGAAATGGAGACCATTGCTTCCTAAGGAGGGAGGATTGATCCAGATGGATATCAGTGGCCACCCACCTTTTCCAACTAGCTCAAAACAGTTTTCTAACATTTTTGGCAGTTTACTATTTTTAGCAGTTTTTACTTCCAGGGCCATTTTGAGGGCCTAAATGAAGGTTTTTCGGTATCAAGCTCCTCAATGATATCCAATGGCATGATTTATCCCCCAAAATGAATCTCCTCAATGATACCTTTCCAACGGGCTATCACACGCCTAAAACGGAGATAGTATGCAAAAGTTACGACCCCGGGAAGTTGATGTACTAGCTTACCCAAACGGGGCCCACATGACTTTTGGCGTTTCATCTCCTAGGGTTAGGTTTTTGGATGTCTAGGGTTTTTGGAATTCTTTCTGATTGTAAAAATTCCTTCAGAGCCTCATTGTAACCTTCTTCTTGCGAATTCGCGCTGCCGTCATATCTCTTCTTAGAGATAAGCCGCCACCATTCCAACAAGCTTGTTTCTGCTGCATTTTACAGTTTCAACTTATTTTGTTATTGAATAGAAAACCAGTTTTACTGTATCTCTGTTATTTGGTGTGAATCACCTGCTAATAATTTGTATTCATTTCGTTCTACTCATAAAATCCAGATCAGAAACTTTGGTTTGTTACTAGAGTGATATGTTTCAACTCTTTGTTCATGGGGATCAGTTTCTGGTAGTCGCTCTTGGAATACTTCATCACCAATAGACAGGTCTTTAAAATTTTCCTGATTGGTTAGGAAGTCTATAATCTATTCATCTCCTTCAAATACCTTCCAATTATAAATATTGTTGGGCACTGATGATTTGTAGAGAAGTTCCACAATGAGCTTGGAGGCTTCATAGTCTTATAAAGGGGATATCCTCGAGGAAACAATGGCCATGGAATCAACAAGAGTATTCTTTGTCCTGGGAATCACTGCTATATTGAAGGCCTCAAAAATTTCTATTATCATGTGCACTTCCTGTTGATAATTCCTCATGTGGGGAGAGTTGCAATGTATAGCATTATTTATTTGCCTAACGATAATTTAAGAGTCCCCAAAAAGTTTCAGTTCTTTAACATTTGAGTCTATGGATTTCTTTAGTCCTTTCACTAAAGCTTCATACTCAGTAGTATTATTAGTGCATTTAAATTCTAGTTTGCAGGACATGAAATTTCGCTTCCCCTTTGGGTCAATAATGATACATCCTGATCTTGATCCTTATTGCGATTTAGACCCATCAAAGTACAGGGTCCAAACTCGTGAGCGAGAATCATCAGCTTCTCCATTCCTACTAACTTCCTCCTCTCCACCTATTTTGTCTGTGGTTTCCAACAGAGGTTCTTGACAGAAAAGGGTTTCTTCCACTGCTACCAGTAGATTTACTTGAAAAGTCATTTCAGAGTTTTGAGTAAGAGGTACATCAGATGAGAGAGGGGAGCAATTGACAAAATCAGAATCACAGGAGTAGTTTCCTAGCACGGGGAAGTATACTGACAAGGGTTCATTGAAGGCTTCTAATTCAATGATAATATGTTTGAGATACTTTTTTGATGCAGGAGCATCGCTCCACCTCATTAGGTGCCAGTTGATTAGCACGAGTGGTGCACATTCAAGGAAGGGAGAGGTGCCTCCCTCTCATTTTTCCTTTGAAAATATAAATCATGGTTAAGGCAATTAATGCTGACAGGTTAGTAGAGCCAATTTGTTCCTTTACACAAGCTTTAAATGAGGTCACCATTAAGTGGTTGACGGTAGGAGGGATCTGTATCCGATTCAGATCAGATTTCCATTATTTTAATCTACCTCATTAGTTAGGAATTTTGAATGGTGATTAGACACCACTAGCTTAGTTTGGAGGGAAGCTCGTTAAGCCCCTCTTGTATAAATATTTGTATTGTTACCTAGTATAGAGTGTGGGAAAAAACATAGAGTGTGTGGGGAAAAACATAGAGAGTGTGGGGAAAAACATAGAGAGCCGAGACTCAGTTGAAGTTTAGAATCATGTATTGTAATGGAAATTCCACCATTAATAGAAAAAGGAGTGATTTTCCTGTTTGTTAATTTCTGTGAAATGGATGGTTAGTTGTGAATGTCATTCATATGCATATATGATGTATATGTATGTTAGAAATCATCTGTAGGGATAAAATCATAGTCTTATATATGTGAGCATGTTGGATTAGTTCTGGTTCTCTAGGCTAAGTGTAAGGATTTCTCGACAGAGAGTTGAGAATCAGTGAGATGATGCAAGGAGTGCATGTTTGAACTCATTCAAGTTAGAAGAGAAGCTGCCAGGAGGGAACACCAGGATAATTCATAGACTTGGAGAGGAATTTAAAATTTGATGAATGCCTTGGGAAGAAATACTGTATGGGAGAAAGCACAACGCAGATTTACTAAACACTCTGTAATACTCTACTAGAAGGGCATAGAGCAAGTGCGAGTGCGCATAGGAGAAACACATTTTGGAGTTCTAGAGACGTCGAGAGAACCCCAGGGTTACTGAACACTCTGAGGAAGGAAGGATTTTCAAGTGTGCATTGACCAAGGAAAGGATATGCCTTCAGAATTTTGGAAGGGCTTAGAGAGAAGCTGTCAGAAGGGTTAGTCGAGCACAAGGGGTGCACCAAGGATATAGTAAGTTCATCTTACAAGCTCAGGAGGAAGGTCATTAAAATGCCAAGAGGGCACTAGAAAGTCCACTGAAGGATGCAGAAGAACTGAGAAACTTGAAGGTTTCAAGCCGAGCAAAGTCACAGAAGAACTAGCGCAAAACTTTGCAAGGAGTGTAGAGGAAAGGCCGAGAACAACCTAAGTATCGGGCATAAATTTTTCTAAGTGTGAAAGAGGGTCGAGGACATGCTGAAGTCCCAAAGACTATAAAATCATCCATCATTGGGAGGAGACAGGTGGCAGGAGATCAAGAGATCTGGGAGTTGGAGCTCCTGGAGGTTCGCCAAGAGCAAACATAAATCTTCACAAAGTTGCGAAGAGCAATTTGAATCCAAACCGTTGGATCTGGAAGGGACAGGTGGAAGCGATCCACACATTTTGAAGGAGTAACACTCTAAGACATATTTGAGGAAGATAGCGAGAGACTCCCGAAGGCTATATTCTGAACAGATCACAGCCGTCGATTAGAAGGAGGGACAAGGACTGTTGATACTAGAGTCATTTGAGTTCACCGATTCAGAGTTTGGGAACATAAGAGTCGGTTGTCATGGGACAAGATGAAGCATGAAGCCCAAAGCACTATTCTAGTTGAGCACTGGGACACAACCCCAGGTCACGTGCTAGACAAGGCCTGGCACAGAGAGCGAGTGTCACCGCCAACTTTCTTTGAAGGGCCAAGAAGAGAGCTGTGGGGTTAAAAGGACCCACACTTTGGAGAAAGAGGGACCTGTGATAAAGTCTATAATGTTCCAGCTGGGAGCCGAAGATTCAATTCAACTCATGTGCTCAAACGATCATAGACTAGGTGATCGAGCAGCCCCGAAGGAGAGAAGAAGAAGGGGGGGGGGTGTCTGCGCCACTTTACTTATCGATATGTTTAATCATGTTTGCATGTCCCTTTAATAGAAACTAGAGGTGAGCTTAGTCTGTGATAAAGTATCCATTTAACTTCTCGGACCAATCTCGACTAAGTAGCAGTCCATAAGCTTCTGGTATATCTACTAAAATGATGTCAATTACTTGAACAAATTTTGGGTGTGTATCCATTCTAATCATGACATCCTTGACTTCTCCAATAATGTTTACCTAAGTTCTATCTAGTTGTATAACGTGTTTATCACTTTTGAGCATGACTATGTTTAATTTCTTATAGATAGATAATGGCATGACATTAGAGGATGCCCCTGAGTCAACTAAACAATTATGGAGGTTTCTATTGCATCCTTCAAACATTAAAAGGAAAGGTGGGACAAAAGGCTTTCCTTTTTTATCTATAGAGCAAGAGTTCACAATTGGTTTATTTTTTAGATCTATGGGAGATGGATTTTCCCCTTGGTCAGTGCTTGTTATAGGGGTTTCTAGCGACTTCAAGTCTTGTAGAAGAAAGTCCTTTTGCTGGAGAATTCTACACATGTCCATGACCGACACATTAACCTTCAATAATTTTATGTCTTCTACTATGTTGTAGTCTAGCTTGGGTGATTCCCATGTGTGGATGTTTATGGGATTTATTTGGGGGGAAAAAAGTGATGTCGAGTGATCGACTGTTTGTTTTCCTCTCGATATTTGTGAAATGGTAAGATCATTTGAGATAGACTAACCCATACTTCACGTTTTCACAACCAAAACCTCAGCGGGTGGTTCTTGAACCTCAAATATATCATCGGAAGGAATTGACACGTCAGGATCCCACAACAACATGGTTGTTTCTTCTGGCAGGTCAAATTCCTCCTGATCAACAATATTCACCGATGAGCCGCTTGATTGTTCGGTAAGGGAAAATTCATCTAGGAACCAATTGGACATCAAGTTCATGGCATGCACCCATTGTGGATAGTCTCTTCCAGAATGTTTCTCTTGATGATAGGTACAAAAAGAGTCAGATGCTACATTACCCAATTCGATGTTTAAGTTGGTTGGGGGAGGTTCAATTGCTTTGAATGGCGGGTTTCTATTAAAAAAGGGTTTATAAGGCCTTTGGCCTTGGTTTCCTCCCCCTTCACTTATTTTCATGTCTACAATTTCATTTGACAATTTATTTATCATCCGTTATAGGTCTTCTATGTCTCCACTTCCCTTTTCGAGACCTTGTTCTGTTTTTTTTCTTTGGGGTCTAGTCAACAAGAGTCCTCTCCTGGGTGGAGGTTGAGCTTCCTTCTTAACTAGTGAGACCTAGCCCTCTTTACATCCATTCATTTGGAATTCAATTGTTTTAGCTTCCTAGAAATTTTCAGCTAGGGTATGCTTGGCAACCCTTTTTACATATATGGAAATAAAAGCAGGGAGAGCATTAACATATACCTCAATTTGCAACTCCTGAGTGGGTTTAGCTTCAAGTTGAAATTTGTTCAGGATAGTGGTAAATCATTGATTGAAGTCTTTAACTTTTAATTTTTAACTCATGGTGGAGGCGAACAGTTCAACCATTAAAGCTCTTGTAGTGGTTTCTTCTGCAAATTTGTCTAAAAAATATTTTTGAAACTTCTTCCAACTAGTTATGGACCCTATAGGCAAGTTAAAATACCACATGGAGGTTGAATTCTCAAAGGTATAGAGAAAAATCCTACATACTACGTCTTCATGTTGGACATTCATCAGTCTAATAGCTAGTATGAACTTTTTAATATGGTCTTAAGGAAATCCTGAGGTTTCAGAGTCAAATTTGGGGAGTAACATTTCTGGATGTCGAGGGAGGTTATGTACCCATCTGGGGATTTCCAGAGCATCTCTATCCAACCAAGGTTTATTATTTGGAGGTGGGTCTCCCCTTTATTCATTATGATAATTTTTATCCTCCATGTCATCCGACTCCGAAGCTAAGCGATCCGATTTAAACCCTTCCTTGTTAGATTCAAAATCATCAGGCTCAGAGTAGTTACCAGCTGGTGTTTCAGGGATTAGATTAAGGGGATGTTCGATCTCAATGAGGGAGAAATATATCAGGTGTTAAGACCTAAATAGTGGCTCATTACCCCTTAATTGGGGCATATTACATTAGTAATGTTATTTAATTTATGTTGTCTTTAGTACATTATATGTAATTATGCCTCCTAGTCTCCTATATATACCAAGGAGACATTTTCATTTGGAATCATCTTATATTTGGATATTTATGTGGACATAAGGAGGTTTCCCCCTTGAAGAGGATTATTATCTGAATTTATCTCTTTTTCAAGGTGTTGAGTACTTATTCTGAGGTTTTTCTATGCTATATTGATATTTGGTTCCTAACATATGGTATTAGAGCTCAAGGTCTTAGGGTTTCGTTGCTACATCTGATACACCTTGGAATTTTTTCTATAACTTGTTTTCTACAATGACTCAAAAGGAACGACTTGGAATATATTTATCATATGGATCAAGGTACTTTGGGTTACAATTCCATATCTTGAGGCCTTATACTTTCGGTGATACAACCTTTGTAAGATAGGGTTCTGAAATCATCCTGAATTGAGTCATTGCGGAGATTTCGATATAATTTTTTTTCTGTAACATTTTAGACCCTGAACTATAGAGGATATTCACATAAATTAGTAAGGTATCTATGGTAGCAATTTAAGCTTCTGATTCATATTAAATTTGTAGATACACCCTGTGGAAGATAGGGTATCTGACTAGTCCTATTGACTAGTCTCAAGCAGGTGTTCTAGGTAAAACAATCATAACTTCTTCCTAGAGTATCAAAATTGAGTGACACTAGTTTCATTGGATAATGGACATCCCATAGTAGTTATGGTACGAGTTTCAGAATTTTATATCAATTATTTTGTTCGGGGCACGCTATACAAGTGAGATATCCTAGAAAATCCAAAAATCAACAAGTTATGGGGATGTTACCATAAATTCCACTTGGCACATCCAATTTTTATCAGACCTATGGCATTGCAGAGAAGAAATATCAGAGACCTACAAAAAAAAGAAAATTTCATACTTAGAAGGGCCAAAATTTTGGAGATACAATGAAAGGAAGATTGTCTAGGAGAACCACCTCAAAATCAAGGTTTAAAGTGATACTTGGCCAACATGTCACCAAAAAAGGGAACTTCTACACCAAATAAGCCTCCAGACAATCCTACTTGGACTCTTGATGAAGGTGAACAAATGCGTAGGGACATAAATGATTTACAAAAGAAGACAGTAACAAAAGATGAACTACAAGAGATGATGGATTTAATAGAATCTAAGTTTGAGGCAATAAATACTAAGATGGATGGTTTAAAAGGGGAGATCATGGAAGGATTGAAAATTTTCCTAATAGAGAGGACACCTGAAAGTGAAAATGTATCCCATGAAATTCATTATGAAGACACAAGGAAGGTGAATCAAGAATGGAGAAACTCCAACTTTGGGTTGAAGACCAACCACCTTCCTAAGATCAATATGAGGAAGTTTGATGGAAAGGACCCAATCACATGGATACTTCAAATGGAGCAATTCCTTGATCTACATAATGTGCCACATACACAAAAGGTGCAAATTGCTTCTTTATATTTATAACCCAATCAATTTGTATGGTATCGTTGGATTTGTTGTCGCAAATCACTTGTCACTTGGACAATTTTCACAGAAGAAATGATAGTACACTATGAGGATACAAGGAGAAATACCTTCTTTAGCCAATTGATAAATCTCAAGTAAAAGGGTTCAGCTATAGAGCACATTGAGAACTTCCAAATATTGAATATAAAGGTAACTGATATTCTAGATGAGCACTTGATTGATGAATTCATAGGAACTTTAAAGGATAACATTCAACATGAGGTTCGCCTTTGGGAACCCAAATCATTGGAGAATGCATTTAGGGTGGCAAGAAATGTTGAAAGTAAAAATATGGCTATGGCTACTAGAAGGACGAATCCTAACATCTATAGAGAGAATAATGCTCCTTCTTCTAAAACACCTCAACAATTAGAGGAAAGAAAAGAAAAAAGTTTATGCTTTAATTGTGACAGCAAGTAGAGTAAGGGACATAAGTGTGGTGAGAAGAAATTATTCTACATAGATTGTGAAGAGGAAGAAGAACAAGAAAAAGAACAAGAACCATCTCAAGATGAAAATGTAGAAGATATTTCATTTGAAGAGTTAACTCCCATGATATTGTGTAATGCACTGGATGGAATTAGCACTCGTCAAACCCTCAAGATTGAAGGATATATCAAAAATAAAAAGCTAATAGTACTAATTGATTCTGGCAGTACTCATAATTTCATTCACTATAAATTAGCCAAAGATCTCAATTTCTTTGTATACCCAGCGCCAGAGTTTCAAGTAATGATTACAGATGGAGGAACTATAAATTGCTTAGGAAAATAAAATAAGATCAATCTTACCATGGGGGAATATGTAATGAATATTCCAATGATTTCTATACCCATGGGTGGTGCTGATGTTGTACTAGGAATCCAATGGTTACAATCATTAGGAACAATGGCTTTTAATTTTCAAGAAATTTTCATTCGAAGGAAAAGAAATTGAGTTAAGAGGTATCACAGGGAAACCTGGTAAGGTGATAAGCTCTAATGGCATGAAAAAATTATTGAAAAAGGGGCATCAAGGTGTTATTGCACAACTATGCTCACTAGATGTTCAAACATCTAAGCCATCTATTCCTCAAGATCTCCAAGAGATCATTGATAAGCATTCCAAAGTATTTGAAGATATTCCCAAAGGTCTTCCACCAACTCAAAATCATGATCATGATATTCACCTAATTCCTGGGAGTTTTCCTCTTAACATCATTCCATATAGATACCCTTATTCCCAAAAGAGTGAAATTGAGCGCATGGTAGAAGATATGTTAGAGGCTGGAATTATTGGACCTAGCCAAAGTTCTTAATCTACACCGGTGGTAATGGTATTCAATAAATATGGCTCATGGTGTATGTGTCTAGTTTATAGAGAGCTCAACAAGATCACTATTAAAGATAAGTTTCCCATTCCCATCATTTATGAATTGTTAGATGAACTACATGGATAAATCTATTTCACAAAGTTGGATCTCCATTCAGGGTATCATTAGATTAGAATGAAGGAAGAAGATATCCCAAAAACAACATTTCGAACTCATGAAGGCCATTACGAATTTGTGGTCATGCCTTTTGGCCTTACAAATGCACCTTCCACATTCCAAGGGTTGATGAATTCCATTTTCAATCCCTTCCTTCGAAAATTTGTGTTAGTATTTTTTGATGATATACTAATCTATAGGAAGTCTTGGGAATATCATGTGCGACATGTTGACAAGGTGCTACAACTACTAAAGGAGAAACAACTATATGCCAAACCATCCAAATGTTTCTTTGTAGTGAAGGAAGTAGAGTATTTGGGTCATATTGTATCTCATGAAGGTGTCAAGGTAGACCCTAACAAGATTAAGGCCATGATGGACTAGAAGATTCGCAAAACATTGAAGAATCTTAGAGGATTTTTGGGTTTGACAGGTTACTACCACAAGTTTGTTTAGCACTATGGAAGAATAGCAACACCTTTAAAGACACTAACTAAGAAGGATGCATTTTCATGGACTCTAGAGGAAACTAAAGCTTTTGAATAACTTAAAGAGGTGATGTGCAAATCTCCTATCTTGACCACTCCAGACTTCACAAAAACCTTTATTGTGGAATGTGATGCCTCAGGAAATGGAATTGGTGTTGTTCTAATGCAAGAAGGAAGGCCCCTGGATTTTGAAAGTCAACCACTCAAGGGAAAGGACTTACAAAAACCCATTTATGAGAAGGAAATGATGGAAATACTACATTCATTGAAGAAATGGCATCCTTACCTAATAGGTAGGCACTTCAAGTTCAAAACAGATCATGATAGTCTTAAATACTTCTTGGAACAAAGACTATCTTCAGAAGAACAACAAAAATGGGTAACCAAGATATTGGGTTATGATTTTGATATCGTCTATAAAAAAGGGAAGCAAAATGTTGTGGCAGATGCACTCTCAAGAAAGGATGAATATGTTGAGGCCTTTCTCTATGCTATCTCGATCATCCAACTTGATTGGATAATAGAAGCAAGGGATGAATGGAAGAATGACAAAAAAGTGTGGAATCACATTCAAAGGTTGTAATAGGATTCCAGTGCATCAGGTACATTTACATGGAAAATGATTCACTATGGTACAAAGATCGTTTATATTTATGAAAGAACTCCCAACTCAAACAAAAGGTACTATTGGAATTGCACACCTCTCCAGTAGGAGGGCACTCAGGATTTTTGAAAACCTACCATATGGTCAAGAAGGAATTTTTTTGGGATGGCCTTAAAACTGATGTTCAAAGGTTTGTGGAAGAATGTTTGGTTTGCCAACAAAATAAGGTGGAAACAATTAAAATCCCAGGTATTTTACAACCATTAGCCATCCCAAGTCATCTCTGGGAGGAGGTTTCCATGGATGTCATTAGAGGGTTACCGAAGTCTAAAGGAAAGAGTGTCATCATGGTGATTGTTGATAGACTGAACAAGTATGCACACTTTTGTGCACTCTCTCATCCCTTCAAAGCCAATAGAGTTGCCACCGCATTCATGGAACAGTTCAAAAGCTACATGAAAGCCCAAAGATTATTGTAAGTGACAGAGATCCCATATTCACTGGTCATTTTTGGACATAATTATTTTCTTTTTTGGGTACTCAATTGGCTCATAGCTCATCCTATCATCCTCAATCTGATGGACAAACCGAGATAGTGAACAAATGTCTGGAAGGATATCTTCACTTCTTTGTCTTTGATAAACAAACATAATGGTTCAAATGGTTACCATTGGAAGAATGGTGCTATAAAACTTCCTTTCATACTGCAACAAAAATGACACCATTTATGGCACTCTATGGATACCACCCTCCTTTCATCACTTCTTCTCTAAAATAAAAGTCTAAGGTTCAAGCAGTGGAAGATCACATCGAGCATCAACAAAAAGTTCTCCAATTATTAAAGGATAGCATGACCATGACACATAATCACATGAAACAACAAGTAGATCAAAATCGTAGTGAAATAAGTTTTCAAGTAGGGGATTGGGTGTTTTTAAGACTACAACCATACAAATAAATGTCCCTCAAGCAAGACAAGAAAGATAATAAATTATCACCAAAGTACTATGGCCCTTATAAGGTGTTGCAAAATATTGGTACTATGGCATACAAATTGGAGTTGCCCGCATCTTCACAAGTACACCCAATTTTCCATGTTTCATGCTTAAAGAAGGTTATAGGTGACAAGATCCTAGTTCAAACTATATTTCCAAAACTTGACGAGGAAGGAAAAATCATATTGGAGCCTGAAGCCATCATTGACACAAGAATTCACCAACTAATGAATAGATCCATTTCAGAGTGTCTCATTAAATGGAGGAAACTACTGGCTGGAGATTCCACTTGAGAAGATGAGTCTTTTATATAGAAGCATCCAAAGTTAATCAAGCGTTGCAGACAACACTTGTCTCAAGAAGAGGGGCATGTTAATCCCTAAATAGTGGCTCATTACTCCTTAATTGGGGCATATTACATTAATGTTATTTTATTTATGTCGGATTTAGTCCATTAGTTGTAATTATACCTCTTAGTATCCTATATATACCAAGGAGACATTTTCATTTGGAATCATATAGTATTTGGACATTTATGTAGGCATAAGGAGGTTGCCCCCTTGAAGAGGATTATTATCTGAATTTCTCTCTTTTTCAAGGCGTTGAGTACTTATTTTGAGGTTTTTCTATGCTATATTGATATTTGGTTCCTAACATAAGGTCTTCTACTGTGTGAACAAAAACTTGGTTGGGGGTGTCAACCACTGGTCTACATACTTGTTTTCTTTGAGGAAGTAGCAAATCTAGGGGTAATGATCAATTTTGTTGGGCGTAAGCGCTTGTGATTCTTCTGAATTGGTTGAACTCCTCGTGAGGAAGAGCGTAAGGTATTTCAAGGAATATATGTTCTTCCTCTTGCTGGGGTGATTTACTCATTTCAGGAGTACTCAGTGTGTGTGGGTTGTCTTAAGAATGACTAGCCATGCATGTGGGCTGTTTTGAATCTGTAGGCTATGCGAAATATTATATCATAAATATTGTTATCCATTCATTCACAGACCCTCCTTCTAGCACCAATTCTGTTGAGGGGTCCTAAATCCATTTAACTCAACATCAAGAACCAAACCCACCACAGAGGTCCAATTAGACTATGAAGCATTTGATGGTGGAATGGTTCTCCATATATTTCGATCTGGCCAATTTATCGTTGGGATTTACGTAGTGATTGATAGGATATATTCTTATGAAAGTTCCTCCTTCAGTTTAAACATTCTCTTTTTATCTTTTCTTTTATTAGATGGGTCTGATTAAAATATGTGTGCTGGTATAAACCAGTTGGTAAAGGGGTTTTTTAACTATTGAAGAAGGTTGAGCTTGGGATAACCCTTGTGCTCAAGCATGTAGACAAATATATTCACACCTGTGACAAGCCTATTACTAATACATTAAATTATTGGTATTTCAATTATTGACTGAGATACAATTATCGTAAGAAAAACATGCATGCAATAAAATGATGGAAATAAAAATAGTTTCCTTAGCTCTAGCATTAATCACACATTAACACAATGACTTTATTTCATCATTAGAGACAATAATTACGAAAAATATTGAAGAAAATAACTTATCAATAGATTCAGAAACTCTTACTCATTACAACATCCATTAATGAAATAAAGTTGGAAGTAATTCCTCCTCAATCCAATCACACAATGCCTTTGATGAAAAATAGAAATTTGTCTTCGGTCCTAAATAAGACTTCTCAATTAAGATAGTTCATAAATAGTTCTTTTCAATTCCAAAAATGAGGGTCTTTTCCAAAACCATTGACCTTTGCTAAAAGGTCAATCCTCTTATTTATAATGAATCATTAACTAGAAATAGCTACTAAAAGTGCAATCTAAGTAAAACAAAATATCACCACATGATGCTTTCATCTCTCTGTTCTCTAAGAATCATCAAATAGTTTTACTCAAGTGGATGAATCTTCTCATACTTCGATAATTTGATGAAGAGTTCCTCGCATGTGTTGGCATATAGGAACCTATGTTGGTCCATCGAGGCTGAAATAATTTCTTTCACTTCTACTGCCCATGCTCTATACTTGATTATTTTAACACTTAACCACTGTAAAAATGCTTGAGCCTTAATCACGCACCCCATGAACTGTTGTACTTGACCTGATGCCATGCTCGCCACCTTTTATACCTCTGCTAACCATGCCGAGTCTTGTTCTATGTGTTTCTTGACTATGTCATGCAGGTCGACAAAGTCCTCGGGTGAGCCAAATTCTGGGAGGCCGATGTCTTTCATCTCTTGATTAATCTTTTCCCATATCTTTTCGCACTCGACCCACTTCTCCTGAATCTCCCGCTGAGGTTCTTGGGCCATTTTTACCCAGTATTCGGTTGCTTTCCTGATCCTATCTCTGTTGCTATCCCTCAACACCCGAATTCCATGCTCTTCAGCATCTTGACCCTTTTGAACTATGCTAATGTAATCTATCATTTCCATCGCTTGATGAGATTTTTCATACCACCTGTCCACGTCCTTTTAGTTCACTAGTGCCATAAGGGTGTCTTCTTGGAAGTCGGATATACATGCAGTGAAAAGTTGTCGTTCATTCATGAATTTGGCATAGGAATTTTGGAACTCACTTCTCAAAAACACCGTGGCCTGTGTGGAGTCCTGATAATATTTTTTCAAATGGCGTAGATGCTCCAACTCCTTAAGTGAAACGACCAACTCATTTTCATCTCTTCTTTCTCTATCTAATGTGGCATCCATGACAGTCATCCCTGTGCTGATAAGCTCAAACATATTGGTGTGCTCTGTGCTAAGAAAATTCTCCTCCGTGGTGATGAGGATCGAGCTGTCTAATGTGAGCCTCCTATTTTTAGTGGTCCTCTTCATGATGGCCTTTCTCTTCCTGTCATAGGTGATTTCTTGTATGTCGACGATCTCATCAATAGGTTCAGGGGTTTGTTGTTATCCCCAGGTTAGAGTATTTCCTAGGCTCTTGATTGTGTGTATATGTTCTAGGATGGGTTCTTGAACTTCTTCTATATGTCCCGATGGATTGACCTCCATTTGTTTCTCATCGACTGGTAAGTTATCGGCCAAAACTAAAGAAACGGGGGTAGGTTCGGTACTTACTTGGTGATCGACTGTTGAAGTGATGATTTATTATTGTGGAATTTCCTCTTTCTGGCCACCCGATCATAGCTCATCCCTTGATATGTCTATTAGGGTTCCCGGAAGGTCGAGTTACTCAGTGTCTAAGACACTTTCAACCTCATGACTTCTTTGTGGAAGGTTTTTAATTGAAGCATCGGGACCTGGGTTAGATGTTTTCTCAGGTTCCTTTTCTTTTTTAATCTGCACTGGAGTCACCAGGGACACCTCCAAACTCTCTTCATAATCATAGATAGTTATTAACTAAAACAAGGGGTTTGGTAGACTTGTCCTACTTGGTGTTCTTTCTATATCAGTTTGGGTTGAAATTCCCCCTGGTGATCTAATTTGTGGTGGTGGAACTTTAGGGTTTTCTGGCCTGGTGATTTATTCAAGTTGTATTGGCTCTAAGCCACTTGGCTCTCCTATGCTTTCTATTGAATCATCAATGGGAATCCTCGACATCTCTATGAGATCAGGGTAATTCTATAGCTAATCAATGATCCTTTATTCTCCTTCGAGCAAGAAAAACCCTCTTCTTTGTGCCTCTGTAGTCTCTACTACTCTAAATTCTTGCCTAACTCAAAGGGCCTCTTGATCCAACTACTCTATTGTTTCCACCTGTTCGTCCATGCTCATAGCCTTGAACTTGGTCATGTTTGGGTTGGCCATATTTTGTACTACCTCCTCTTAGTCTTGAGTGCACTCTATGAAAATTTCATCCTCAAATTTCTTATGCGCGTATGGCCAATAGGATGATACCCATGCAACATGTTGGGGGACCAGGCCTTTAGGGTCGTGCTTGTGGAATTGGCCTATCGGGAACCTAGATTCAAGTTGGCTTAGCCCTTCTTATTTGGCTTGAGCAATGTCCTTTACCAAATAAAACCCCACATGGAAACCATAGGGTATGAAAGCCCACTTCTTGTCCTTGACCAACGTGGTGTTATAGCCCTGCAAGATAGTCTGATAGTAGATTTCTCCCACAATGAGTTGGTCTGGGACATGATCTGGGAGTAGATGCAGTGCTCCGGTGGCCCCAAACACCTTGATCTAGGTTGTATGTTCATTTACAAGTGGCCTACTTTCACTACCATTTTCTTGGCTGTTGTGGATAGTCTCGGGAATTATTTTTTAAATAAAATAAAATGAAAACATGCAATGAATTAATCGCAAATGAGTGCGTAGGATTTTTTATACCTGTTCTCCCATAGTATGCTGAAATAAACATGAACATGGAGCTCCGTGACATGCCAACTTAAATTCATGACGGTGAAGACATTTCTTACACAAATCACATCGAGCAGGTACAAGGCCATGTGGAAAGCGGGTGCTTCCCCTTCTTTGTACGTCTAAGATTGTTGTACATAGATGCTCAATTGATTTGAAATTATCGCTCCCCATTTGAAGCTAATTCCAGAGATTGCCACTATGTATGCAAAGGGCATCCATGCTTCCGAAAACTTGGAGCAGCCCTTCTCCCCATATAGTCGGAAGATGAGAGCCATCAAGTAGATGTATGGCTCCCTCAGGTTGACTATCCCATACTCGCCATTGCTCCGGTTTGTAAACTTTTTGTCCTCCTTCCACCATGAGGCCATCAACTGGCTGGTGTCATGGAACTCGTAGAACTTCACTACGAAGCTTGTGTTTAGCCGCTCCTCTGGATCTCTGAATTTGAAGTACTTCTGGACTTCTTTCAGAAGGAAAAATTTGACACACCCACCATTCTCATCATTTATTAAGAATTTATTCATGTCTGTATGGCCGATTAGCCACTTCAAAACCTCTATGCATGTGAAAATCGAGGTTCTGTTGGTTGCCATGTGCAAATATGACCATTAGATATTTGGGAACACCTGGTCATCAAGTGCCCTTACATCTAGGTCATTGTGTGGGATACACTTTGGGTACTCCTCCCGGCTGATTCTGTTGAAAAGGTCCCCCCACTTTGAGAGCATTACTTTGGATCCATTGCTTGCTTCTATATCACCTAAGACCAGAGGTTGGACACTTGATTTATTTGTTGAGGTTTTTATGACCGAATCTACCCTGGGAGTGTACTCCAACTTCCTCGCAGTACCAGTAGAAGAACCTTCACCTGTTTCTGCTTCCTTTAGCTTGGGTGCTCTCGACGGGCGTCTGATGGTTAGATTTCTTGGAGGAATTTTCCCTGCAACTTAGAAAATAGTTATATATTATGCAATAAATAATATGTATATGGAGAAAATCATGATTGTCGAATTGACAAACTAGAATACATACCTCTGCTACTTGTTTAACCCGGTCTTGATAATTTGAGAATCAACACAGTCTTGAGATGCTTGTTTTGATTCTTCGGATGGTCTGGAATTCGAACTTGTGCACAAAATGAAATCGTTCAAAGTCATTCTATAGATTTAAAAAGGGATGGAATTACCTTGTCACATCATCCATTCAATTTTGGTTATTAGTGTAGTTCTATTAAATCTTCCTCCATATCTTCAAAGACGTTTAAAATTAAATTTGATCGTAGGTTGACAATGCGGGCGCGGATTGTAACGTGGCCTATCGGTGATTTCAAATCATTGTTGTTCAATTGATGAAAATGGTAGAAAAATATGTGGGATGAAGTATTAACTAGTTTATTAAATTCCAGAATCCGATCATATCTCATGTCGAAAACATCCCATCATTTTGCTAGTCCAGCTGGTGTTTCGGGGGTCAGTGTTTCGCTTCGAACACTTTTTGTTGATATCTCCTTGCAAGATATCTGATGCCAAATGATATTTCCATACAAAGCTGATGTGGCAAGGATGACTTGGAGGTGTGACTAGGAAACACGAAACCTTAAGATGACTCGAGATGAAACTAGGCCGTACAACCCCCCTATGTGAAAAAGGCATGTGGCACCCGAGACTGGCATCTTCATTTACCCGAGTTATTCAGAATTGATAATTTTCTTAAGCTAAACATTCTAAAACCTGATCCTATATTGCCAACACTGAAAGGTATCTAGGATCGGTGATCGATGATAAACCTACCCCAGTGCTACCAGATTGACTCTCTTGAAAATTTTCCGATGCCAAAAGTGTATCGGGGCTCAGCGATCGGCGATATGTTTATCGTATAAAAAATCAATTGTTTTAACCCTTATATATTTCCCCGACCCTGAGCAAGCACATCTGTCATCAACTATCGATGATTTCTTTATGTCTTTTGTCAATGTCTATCCCTCCTGTATTTTTTCAAAGCCGATGGGGATCGACTATCTCTTGAAACCTCATGGAAGATAACTCATGCAAACCAACTCCGCCTTCTACCGATGCCAATGGTGCATCATAGATAGGTGATTAGTGTAACTATGTGGCCACTTTAACTTCTTGAATTTTACCGACTTCGAACACAAGCACGTTAGTTGCAATGTTAGCAACAAATTTTTAGTTAGGATGTCAAGTTATTTTAGACACAAGATTTCATTTAACAAGTTCAAACACTCTGACTTGATTGAAAAGAGTCATGAAAAAAAAAAAAAAATAATCCATCCTCCCCATGTGAACTCAATTTAGACAGTAAAATAAAACAAGTGGTACCCAAAAAGTGATAAAATTTCATAAGGATTTTAGGGTGTGTTGAGCACTCAAAAGGATGTATGCCAATATGGGTAGTGAAGATACAAATTCAAATGGACATGGAGAAGGACAGGTATAAATAATTAACTTGGTAGAGACCATTAAATTTTTGCAAAAGGATGTCCGAAGTTTTAAAGATAATAATGAGAGGTTTATGAATGCCAAGGAGCAATAGGAGGGAGTCAACATAAAGTTATTGCAGAGCTTGGATATAATAGAAAAGAACATAGATAATAAGAATGACTCAATAAATCAGGAAGTCACATGTCTCATGATGAGAGTAGAATAATAAGAAGTGTTGGCAGACATCACCATCACTCCCCAAGGCATTATTGGCCCTCGACCAAGTTTTGGGAAAATTTTGGTCAGATTTGGCCCACTTTTGGACTTCGACACGTTGGTCGAAGTAGGAGCGCCCAGACGGAGCTGAGATCATGGATATCACCTATTTTGAGGGCTATGTGGACCCAGTAAGGGGTCCTTTGGGTTTTGAAACGGGTTTATGGGATGTCAGCCCATGGGTTTTCCCCATGTTTAGGCCTTATTGTAAGATTTTGTAAAGTATAAATAAAGAGGAATGTATTGTAGAAGTAGAGTAGTTCGATGTGAAAAGTTGAGGATTTGTGCTCGATCATGATTTTGTAGACTCTACTTAGTGCTTGTGATGCTCAATGTGGAGAAGGTGCTAAGTGTCATGATAAGATATTTTGGCTTTGTGCATTTGACCTATTTTTGGAAGGTAAAGAAGGAGGATCTAGTGCTCAGTGTGCATATCTCCTGTCTTGTGCGAAGTTCAACTCCGTGGCTTAGTGCATAGGAGTGACTGGATGTAATATTTTGGCGAATAATAAAGAGGCAAAGCGATTTGTGGACGTAGGCCCACCCTGGGGTGAACCACATATATCTGGTGTCTCATGGTTTTCTTTGTGCGGTGTCATTTCTGTTATGCAATTGCTTAGTTATTTTATTATGATGTGTGATGATTATATATTTTGTTTCTTAATTACTTTACTAATGTTAAAGGGTAAATGAATGTTAGACATAACTCGCAATGCTAAGTGCTAAGTGCTCAGAGTTCATACTCACTTGTTGTTTCTGAACTTATCTGTCTTTGATTATGTTCTGCGGTGTTAATGAGGTTAATAAAATAATGCATGTTCACTTACTAAGAATTAATAGAATATTCAGCGAAGTGCTCTTATCACAAATTCGTGTCCCAGCCTGGTTACAGACACCTGCGTCCTATAACCCTCCCTTCTTCTACCTTGAGTGAGACTTCTCCTGCTTTGCAGGTGTTGCTGAAAGGGATGGTAGTTGGGGTTTTGTTGGTGCGCTATTAAGTGTTGAACCCTGGGTCTACCCCTATGCCAACAAATGGTTCCGTTGCCGGGACCTAAAACTATGATTGATGGGAACTGAAGTAAAGAAAAAGAAAATCTCTATGCATAGGTCTGCTGCTACTTGCAAATATTTGTGCCAAGAAAGTAAGTTGTTATGAAGAAAATAGGTAACATTCTAAAAGAGGGAATCTTTGTGCTTTGGTAACAGAAAGATAAGTGAACATTTTTTTTTTGAAAGCATGGATTTAAGTATGTTTAATAGATTTTGTCGTATTCTGAAGGCTAGGGCATAGTTGAAAGAAAGAGTCGATTTGAGTAAATTTAATAGAAATGAAGAAATATATGTTCTTCCTATGCATAGAAAGAGTTTTTGGACTGATAAGTGGATGCAAGAACCTAGAAATAATTTTTGCAGACTGCAAGTCCAAAACTATGATCCTAGGTGATCTGAAAATAGAAGGCTGACTTGTTATGCTATGCAAGCACCCTCTACTTCATTAAAATAAACTTTACATGACCTTGCTTCATGTGTTAAAATATGCAAGATAAACTTATGTGTTAAGTTCATGTATCTTCTTGTAAATGCTTATGTGTGAGGATATGTTCATTTAAATGGTTAAATATGTACTTTCAATAAATACACAACAACATAAATTGCAACAAATAAACCATCAAACTCAGAACAATCACAACATGATAAAGGAGTTCACCCCCCTCCGGGCTACATCTACTTGAGCCTCCATTAATGGACTTGGCTCTCTGGGATTAATTTGTCAAAAGTTCTTTTACAAGATACTACTCAACTTCAATGGAAAAAAAAACTGTACCATTGAGATCAGAACACATAAAAACCCCAAAAATGACTAATAGAACTCTGAAAACAGATCATGGCTCATCCGGGCATGACCTCTTCTACATGTGGTCTTAAGCTTTCATGAGCTTATCCGTGGAAAAAACACCTGTAAAAGTCCTCAAAAGCCTCTAAAACCTGTCCCAATGTGTTCAGAGCATAACAATTAGCCAAAAATGATTATTCAATCACAAAAAACAAACATAGGCTCACCAAAACATGTCCTCAATCAATGAGGGCTTCAAGCTCCCTAGAGCTTGTTGAGACTTAAATGGTGAAAAACCTGCATAAGAAGTCTTCAAATGGTTGTGAAAACTGTGCCAATGTATTCAGCACATCCAAAAACCCCTAGCTGGGCTTTTACGACACCTCAATCGGCCAAGTAATGAAGAAGATAGGCCTCCTGCCATTCTCTTCCTCAAGTTTGTTGTCTTTCCATCTACAAAACGCACCCTTGTCAAATGAACCTGGCACACACGCAATATATAGTGTGAAAACCTAGCACCCACGCAAAACTGAATAAATGTGCAAATTGTAGGATGATTAGGGCACCTCCAGAGCCTAACCGCCAAGCACTCGGGCACATTAGGGTTATATGACCTCACACAAATGTAAAAACGGCTCCATTTTCCAAACCCTGCGCTCCATGTATAAAACGGTGGTCATATGTAAAGGAGTGCACGACCAGGGGCTCCATTTGAATTACATTCCCATGTGCACCATTTGATAAAGGTATGGTCATATGTCAACGCACAAAACCGTGGGTCAGGGCTAAGCCTCGGCCCGACCCCCCGCCATATACCACATAATTCAAATTTAAATACTTTGCAAAATGTATAGTTAATAATAAACATTGCATAGCACATTGGTAGGGAGGCCATTGTCAAAGATTTGCATGGTGGGGAGGTCTGGGGGTCGAACCCCACAGACTCCAATAAAATTTTGATCAAACAACCAATATAAAGGTGCCACGTGGCAGCCCATGACTGGGCCACGTGGCACCACGCCATTTACCCAATAACTGCCATGTGTTGCAACAACATTTTACCAACTATCAGCCAATAAATGAGTGCCACATCACCTACCAATTCAGCTATGCCATGTCATCATACGGGCATGCCACGTCAGCATCCGTACGGACTGCACAATGAGCATCCATTTTTTTACCTGTTTGACGATTCAGACAGATCGCAATATCTCTCGCTCTCGATGTTTGTTTGAGATGAAATGAATTGGGTTGGGTTCGTGATGAAGAGGCCTATGCTCTCGTTCGTTTTGAGGCAAATCCGAGAACGTTGATTTTTGAGCTAAAATTTGACCCCTGGTCCAGATTTTGATCACACCTTCCCACTGAAAGGATTTTGGACCCACAAAAGCTTATGATTATCTGTTTTCTTTCAAGTTATATCAACTGATTCTACTTGAAAAGTCTTTTCGACAATCACCTGAATAATTTGACATGCCTTGCACTGCAACTGGCTATGTCCCTCAACCACTGTTCTCTAGCTGCTGCTGACCCACTGTTCTCTCTGTACTTGGAAGAATGCCAACCTTCCCACTGAGAATCAAGTCCCTCTTTCAAACTCTTTGACGTCAACAAAATCATCTCTCCAATGGCTGCAAAAACTTTCCTGCGACATCTTGTCACAAGCCAAGAAAACCATCAATCTTGAAAACAAATTATACAAGACTGAAAAATGATGCCAACAAAGTCTTTTGCTCTTCAAACAAAATGTCACATCTTGTACTTCATCAAAGCACATGGCGTTTTCCTGCATCTTGGTGTACTCAAAATCAACTTACAGGTCAACAAACACCATCGACTAAACACAAGTCGAAAAACATGATCAACACAACATAGTTGTCAGACAATCATCGACACCAGTCGAGACTCATTTGAAACATATCAACCTTCCAAAATGACAAGTCGATAAACATGATACACAATCATGTTACAATCATGAATCACTCATGATGAACCATCACCAGGTTCACTGCTTACACATACACAAAAACAAATGCATGTGCATGAC
>ML786192.1:614040-646835 GCA_009831015.1 Picea engelmannii | reverse complement strand
CCAGGAGGAGGAGAAGACGAAGAATGTGGACAGGGAGGAGGAGATGAAGGAGAAGAAGAGAAAGGAGGAGGTGAAGATACTAGCACCCCACCACCTGAAGATCCCCATGTTGGGACAGTGACCCCACAAAAGAGGAAAATTACTTTGAAGAAACCTTTAGCAAGGAAGAAAATGTGTGCCAATAAGCCACAATTGGATGGCACTCTCACTGAAAACGACATTAGTCTAGTCCGTAGAGATATGGAGGATGCCTCTAAAGACATGTTGCAGAGATATAAAGAGAAACAGGTGGATTTATATGAAAGGATTGAGAGGGAGTTGAAGGAAGTGCAACAGACTGTTCTCTTGGTCCGCACAGTTCCTATTGTGTCGTCTGCACCTTCCTCATCATAGACCATGGACTTGGGGGATGAACTAACTCCGTAGGGTGAACCAAGGATTTGGATCACCCTCCCCCAGTATAACATCAAGTTTCCCACCCCCGCAACACTACAGGCTAGCCCCAACTTGGATTTTTAGGTTAACCTTAAAGGAATAACTCCAGAATAGGTAAAAGTATTGGAGGTAGGTTTGAAGGCATACAAAAGGGAACAAAGAGAAATGACTGCTAAAAGAGCAGTCCAACTAAGAAGGCTTGATGATGCAACAAAAGCTCAGTTCCAGAGAGCTCAGGAAGAGAAGGAGAAGGATATAGAAGCCTTGCAAAAGGAGAAAGATGAAGTCCTATTACATTTATGAGTAGTGAAGGACAGTGTAGTTGCCTATGAATGTGAGAAAGTAGATCTTCAGGCGAAGCTTCAAGAGGAAAAGAAAGCTGGCAAAGCCCAACTACAGAAGGAAAAAGAGAAGCTTCTCGTAGAGCAGGCCGTGGTCAAAGAAGTGGTAAGAAAAGCATGTCACTCTATTCTGGGCTTGGTATAGGAGGAGAAAGAGCCTGTTGAAGCTCAAGTAGTGAAGCTCGCAGAGACCCTCCAATAGTTTTAGGCTAGGATAGCTAAACTAGAGGCCTGAATAGTGTCGAGCACCCCGCAGGAGGTGTGTTACCATAGGGAGGAGTCCACCAAAAACACAGTAGAAAGTATAAAATCCCTCGCCTCGACATGTAAATAGTTGAGTGACAGAAGCGCCCAGACATATGAACACCTCGCTGAGGATATAGAGTTAAAGAGGCTAGAGGTTTAGTTATAGGAGGTGCAACAACAATCATTTTCATTACAGGCACAGATGAAGCTGCTCACAGCAGTGGAAAGGATGAAGAGATTCCAGGAGAAACTCACAGTACAACATCAGATCAATTCCCTCTAGGGTAAGGTGATGGAAGTAACACATAAGTTACAACCTATGTAGGACGAAGCTTGCAAGGTGTTCGAGGAGATCGATGGCCAAGGTTCACAATTAGATCATGTAGTTGCAGCAGTAGAACAATGCCTGGAAGGGCTTATTATAGAGAAGATAGTCCAGGATCTCGCTGATAAGGAGGCTTAGGCGAGGCAGCAAGTTGAGGAATATTGAGTTAAGATCAAGGATTTTGAGGCAACATTGTCTGGACCTGAGTGACTCGGGATGAGTCTGTTGAAGGAAAATCTCCCTGCGGACAGGTAGATCTCCTCTTGAGAGCTAGACTCTTAACTCTTAAGATAGAAGATGATTATCATGGACACTGACTTCCTTTTAGATCTAGATAAACTAATGTGTGAGGAGGAAGGAGAAAAGAAGTACCTTTTACCAGTGTTTGTCCCTTCACGGTCTGAGTTGAGCTCTAATCTTAAGCTCCTCTACAAGCCCTGTAGACAAACAAAAGTACAAACCACTTCCTACTCTACTGAGATTAGTTCGAAATAGATCTATCTATTAGAGATGAATTCATGTGATATCAAACACAGAATTGAAAGAAATAGGCCAAGCATATTATATTAATGAGAACAATCAATGAAGAAAACTTACAATCATAGATGTGAGTGCAACAACTTCATCAAGTTCCCCTTGTCCAAACCCTTGCTTAAACAGTCCACACGCAGAATGCTGATGCTCCAAATGACATACCACTCATGAGATCATAAGTTTGGTATAATTGTCAATCTCCATTCCCCCTCCTCCATGGAAACCCCTCATTATATATGATTTGGAGGTTTAACCACCATGGAGAAGATCTCTCATCAGATCCACTGAGAAAGGGATCTCTAAGATATTTGGGGAGAAAATATCTCTTAAGGATTTTGGGGAGTTAATATCTCTCAAGGATTTTAAGGAGGAAATATTTCAACCATCCATGAGATCCTCCACCTTCCCTAAAAAATAGGAAACCAAATGTGAGGTGGATCCTTACATTTAATTACTTTCTTTTTCATGAATATTAATAATAATTCATGTGCACTTGATTCTCTCGCTTAATCAATTTATTTTCCATGAATATTAATAATAATTCATGTGTACTTAGTATTTCTTTGCCTTCATGTAATATATCCCTCCTCCACATTGACTAGGGATTGTGACATAGGTTATTCCATGGTGCCAAGGTGTATGCGACACTTATATGACACTTTACGACACTTAGGGAGAGGTACCTAGGTGTGCAAATTTCACGTGTAACAGAATGCCCCCTAAAATGTGAGGTTAGAAGAGAGAATGATGGCCGAAACACTTTACAAATATTTAAAGCAAGAGTGTAGACTCGGAGAACCTGGTAGAAGCTGCACACAAACATCCAACAAATATTGTGACATGTTTCAAACCCAAGGCAAGCATACCTATGCTTGGGTGATCAAGACTTGCAAGATATGGCCCCCATAAAATACACTGCCGATCCATAATTATATTGATAAAAGGTATAACCACCGAAAAATACACTGTGGATCTATACTCCCATGACTTGAACTGATCGTAGCCACGAAGAATACACAGTGGATCTACGAGATGACAAGACATAGCCACAACCAATACAAAGTGGATCTATGTAACAGTATATGTGTCATTGTTCAAAAGAAACTCCTGCGCAACCTGGGCAAAGTACATATAAGAGTGATGACTCAACCTAGGGTCTTCTTACCGATCTTGATGTAGTATGAATCTAACAATGCAAATAGATGTCCTGATTCCGAACATGGCAGAAACCACTTGATTACTGGTCAATGATGTAAACCGTTAACAAGCGTGAGGGAAATCACCATTAATGTCAATGATTCCCAAGGTACCCTAGTACATTCCAACGAATATGAATGGATGAGCTGAAGTCGAACATCCATGGAATCATCCGATCAGAGGTCAATGATGTAAACCCACTGTCGGATGTGAGGAGGCCTGCCATTGAGGCATGCAGGTCCCAAAGTACTAATTGGTTTCTAAGTATAGTTCCTGGATAATGTGTTGAAGTCGATAGGAATAGACTCATCGAAGGAGGGCCTTGATGTATCCCCCATCAACGAGACAAAACAGACATAGAGATGTAATTGGTAGATCAAATGAACATGGACTGACATGGGTATTGAGACAAGATATTTTTGATGGCTAACTCTTGAGGCGGATACTTCCCTTGAACACTGAGGCACAACAGCAGAAACATGACATGGACCAAAACACGATAATGCAGTGGATACTGTGACTTTCGTCGAGTGACCCAAAGGAGTAAGAAAAAATCAGAGGATTGGTTCAGTGTAGAGGTTCAGCGGATTAATATGTGCACAAAGACAAAGTGTCGTGTTCAAGGGAGACTCGAAGAGTTACTTGGTAATGTTCTCAAAAACTGCTTGGCTTGCTTCTTTCAAATTTTTCCCCCATCCAGATAGATGAGTACCTTTGATTTAACGACCTCGAGGAGGGTAACACATGCTCGATATAAATCACCTTCGGTAAGTTCCTCTTCCTTTGTTTAACGAACTGGAAGAAGTAAGGGTTCAGTCCCGTATGGGCCTGTTGATGTTTGTTTAGCGAGTCCAAAGATGGAAAACTTGAAGTTTTTTCATGATTATAGAGTCTGGAAAAACACTTAAAAGAGAACTCTCTCAGTTCATTTTTCGTAAAGTAGTCTGATGAGACCGAAAAAGAGATAAACTATCACTCAACAAATGTTTTCTTCAAATACTTTAATGAGTGTGAAGAGAACAAAGTCTCTCGGAAATATTTTCATGTTTAAAGAGTCTGAAAAGAACTTAAAGATGACTCCAATGTTGTCCTTTTTTGTAATGTTAGTCTCGTGAGGCTGAAAAAGAGATAAATTATCGCTTGAAAGACACCCTTTCAAACCTTTTAATGAGTGGGAAAGGAAGCAAGATCACTCAACAATCTTTCCATGTTTAGAGAGTCTGAAAAGAGCTTAAAGGAGACTCCAGGGGGTTCCTTTTTCATGTATCCATACAGGTCCGAAAAAGAGATAAAAGTTTACCTGGATGCATTCTCATGTATTTACAAGAACGAGAAAGAACAAAGACTAAGCTCGGTATGCCCCCAGCTTGACAACTAGTGGCTTAACTCCAGAATGATCATCAAAGGCTGGAGACATGCCATCCAAGCTTCAATTCATTCACCGACTTTGAGGTGGTCACCAATTTCTCTAGTAGATGAGAAAAAGGAGAAGGGTGGATGAAAAGAAGGTTCAAGAGAGGTGATTGTTTCATTTTTTAATGAGCTTGACATAGGAAAAGAACTATGCTCAGGGTCTCTGTTTCATTTTTTAACGAGCTTGCCACAGAGAAGAGAAACTATGCTTTTGACCTTTGTTTCATTTTTTAACGAGCTTTCCATAGAGAAGAGAAACTATGCTTGTAGCGTCTTCTTCATCATGGATTCCAAGAGGATAATTCTCTGGAAGGATGCCATGTCAAGGGACAAAAATCGATCATGGATTCCAAGAGGTCTTCACTAGATGGAAGATAATCACTCTGGAAGGAACACATGTCGAGGGCCGTGATAGGGGTAAGGAGATCAGGCTCCAATAGCCCTACCGAAGAGATCACCATGTCAACTACCGGATCTAAATCATCAGAAATTGAAGTCATTGGAGACAACGCAACATAATTGACATGTGGTGGGGGAGATACTGTCTGCATATAAGAACCATTTAGGGAGGTAATCTCATCAGGACCAATGAATGAAAGTTGATTAATAGTTACAATTCTTCAATCCTGAGGGAAATATATCACACGGAAAAGAGTGGACACAATAGCTTTCATGGAATAGACATAATCCCACCCAAGGAGTAAAGTGAAATCCAAGGGGTCTCGAAATACCATGACATCAATAAAGATAGTTTTCCCTCTCAAAGTTACGGGAAACTGAGGGAGGGTCCCTAAAGGTTGACTAGTTCTTCTGTTAAAAGATAACAGATTCTGTGTAACCGGCGCAAGCTGCAGACAACCCAAAGTGTACCAAGCAACAAAAGACAAAATACTAACAGACGCACCTTCATCTATCAGCGTTTGAGGAACGTCCCGACCACAAACCTGTATTGTAATTTGGAAAGGAATGTGAGAGGGAAGATGAGGTCTAGTTAGCACACCCCAATAAAAAAGGATGGCCTCATTCCTTGGAGGGGATTTCACGGGAGAAGGAGGAATGCCCCCCGGCACGGTAGATTCTGTATCAACAAGAAAAATATGGGCAGTATCGGGTTTACTCTCTAGAGGGAGAGTAGGATTGACTGATGATTGGATCGGATCGACCGTGCAAGAACTCTTCAAAGGAAGAGTGAGATTGACCAATGATGGAATTGGATCAACCACTTTGGCACTCTTCAGATGAAGGGTGGGACTAACTGAGGAAGGGACTGGATCAAACACTTTGGCACTCTTCGGATGAAAGGTGGGATTGACCGAGGAAGGGACTGGATTAGCCACTTTGGCACTCGTCAAAGGAGGAGTGGGATCAACCGATGACAAAACCAGATCGACCACTTTGGTTTCATTCTCCAAGGGGAGAATGGGGTCTATGGGTGGAAACGGATCGACCACTTTGGAGTCACTCTCTAACGGGAGAGTGGGATTGATCGAGGATAAAAACTGATCGACCACTTGGGTTACACTCTTTTGATGAAGAGTGGGGCTGATCGATGATGGAACTGGATCAGCTACTTGGGTTTGTAGTTCAATTGAGGAGGAAACTATATTGACCACCTGATCAACCGGACTGACCGGGGATGGAACCGGATTGACCAGTTCATCAACTAACGATGAGTTGTGGGAAAGCTTACAATAACCTTTTGGAAGTTGAAGTTTTTTCGAAAGAGAAAAATCCTCATCCATGCAAGGACAAAGGTGAGAGTAATGATCACCCTTGCATAACATGCAAGGAAACTTGACAGTTGTCTTCTTCTTACCAACCTTAACATCACTAGTTGACGGGGTATCATTGGCATGTCTAGCAGAGGTCGATGACATGGAGGACCACATTTCTAAGACTTTGATAAGACCGGGGGAATCCCTCAGAAAGTGGTCACCCTTATAGAGACTGTAAGGGAATTTGGGTTTCAGATTCTTCATTTTAATCTTGTTGACCTCATCAACAGTCCCAATACTATTAACGGTAACTGGTTTCTTAGAGCCAACATCTGATGTTGTTGGGGCCTTGGTCCTTTTCGGGCTTTTCTTCTTCTTCTCTTTCCGTTTCTTCTTCTTCTGATCAAATTGGCTACTTGCTTTAGAGATTTCACTAGGTGAAGAAGGAGAAATGGAAGGAGACTTGATGGACGAAGAAGGTGAAAATTCAACATGAGGTTGATGTGTGGGTGGTGTAATGACATCTAAAGTGTTAGGTGCAGTTGAAACATTGGGAGGATTCAGGATCACCAGAGTGGGGAACAACCAAACTAGTAATCTGATGGTGAGTCCTGGAAGACTCAGTGTGGCAATATAGGGAGGACCAAAGTTTCCAAATGAAGGAAAGGTATAAGGTTCCCCAGGAGAAGGGGTTCCTCCATTGGTACTCTCAGGATTCGATGCCATTAACATTGACTTGACCTAAGGTCCACTAAGTAAAAAATGCAACACACGCTATGAATCTGAGAAGAAATCAATCAAACAAGCCTTCCTATGATGAAACCACTAGTTGGTGATGAAATCCAATGTTGTGATATCAAAATAAGAAGGGGTGGGGATAGAGCGGGTGGATCAGTTACGTTGGCGACCTGCTTAACGGACTTATGCCTTGGTGCAAGCTTCCACACAGTAACTGTGGATTTACCCTCCAAGGAGCTTGAGTGAGTTTGACCAACATCTGTTCCAGGTACAGTGAGACTTCCCTTCACCGTCACCTTGTGTGGGACCCTAAAGATTATGGCTACTAAGGTCACCAATTCATAGTCAGCCCCTGGGTGGGTACAGTTGACAGTCCAGTTGGAACATATGGGCAAGATAACAAGTCCAAAATCAACCCGAGAGGCTCCCACACATAATCGTGGGTATACCTTCAAGTGACCCCCAATATATGATCCGACCACTACAAATAGTTGAACCATGGAGGGATAATCTCCGTAATTCACCTGAATGCGACCTCGTGCGTAACCCCTGTGTGAGAGGGGGATCCTAGAAATCCTATACGACAATTGGATTTCACTCTCCCTACCACAAGATACTAAGTTTTTTTGATAGCTTTGGAAAGTTATCCTTTCAACCTATTCCATATCCCTACACCTTAAACTAATGTAGGTTTTCTAGCAAAGATGTAAAAAGTCTAATAAATTTTAGTTTAGCGCTTGATTTTTAAGGCTGTTGTTACTCAAAAGGAAAATGGCATGGACAATATGGTGTTTTGACCGAATCGAAATCTATGCAAAGGGATGAATATGCAATCTTTTCATTTCAATGAAAACTATGCTATGAAAAAGAGAAAATATTCATCATTTTAGATGCACAATGTCCCAAAAATGTCCGAAAACATGCAATTCCGCTACTTCAAATGCAAGCTAGTTTCACTACCTAAAATCAAGAACGCATATATGTTATTTGTTTTATTATGATGTATACATAAAGTAAACACAAAACCTTCAATGCTCCATTACTTTCAATTAGGAGAAAGAGTCTTATGCAGATGCAAAAGACATGAAGAAAAAGACTACAAACAAAGCACACACTCAAGGTAGTGAGAACTGAAAGAAAAAAATAAGAAGCTTGGTCTAACAAGAAATCAATCAAGGATCCTAAAACCAACAAGAATCCAAGGAGTGTAATAAAATGCAGAGAAGAATCTAAAAAGAGACAGGGAGAAAGAGAAAATACCCAAATTGTCCTGACAAAACAAGCAGCTAGAAAGAGCAATTTTCACATTTTTTAAAAGGGTTTCAAGCTCCAATCAATAAAATAGGGAGTGATAAGAATCAAAAACCAATCCAAATAACTTCACAAACCATTCACAAAGACTGGGTAAAGATTTCCACAAAACAGGTTGCAAAAAACTAATGAGAAAAAGGAAGAAAACCCCAAGGAGGTTGGCGCTCCCCCAAAAGGCTACACAGAACGTTATAATGCTCTATCTAAGGCCTTTAGGGAGTGATGGCACTCTGATATCAAGGGAAGGTGGTGCCAGGCTTCCCATAAGCTCAGAAAAAGAGCCAAAAAATTGCAAAACATTCACCAAGAATGCATAAAAATTGGTGAAAATGTAAGTGAAGATGGGAGAAGGCTAATGGATCATAAACAAACAAAAAAAGTGATTTGAAAGGTGGTAAAAGGTTAGGTACAAACCAAGTAAATACAATAGGATTCCTTCCCCAGTGGAGTCGCCAATTCCTATTGAAGGAATATCTCCCTGCGGATAGGTAGATCTCCTCTTGAGAGCTAGACTCTTAACTCTTAAGACATAAGATGCTTATCGTGGACACTGAATTCCTTTTAGATCTAGATAAACTAATGTGTGAGGAGGAAGGAGAAAAAAAGTACCTTTTACCAGTGTTTGTCCCTGCATGGTCCAAGTTGAGCTCCAATCTTAAGCTCCTCTACAAGCCTTGTAGACAAACAAAAGTACAAACCACTTCCTACTCTACTGAGATTAGTTCGAAATAGATCTATCTATTAGAGACAAATTCATGTGAGATCAAACACATAATTGAAAGAAACAGGCCAAGCATATTATATTAATGAGAACAATCAATGAAGAAAACTTACAACCATAGATGTGAGTGCAACAACTTCATCAAGTTCCCCTTGTCCAAACCCTTACTTAAACAGTCCACACGTAGAATGTTGATGCTCCAAATGACATACCACTCATGAGATCATAAGTTTTGTATAATTGTCAATCTCCATTCCCCCTCCTCCATGGAAACCCCTCATTATATAGGATTTGGAGGTTTAACCACCATGGAGAAGATCTCTCATCAGATCCACTAAGAAATGGATCTCTAAGATATTTGGGGAGAAAATATCTCTTACGGATTTTGGGGAGGAAACATCTCTCAAGGATTTTAAGGAGGAAATATTTCAACCATCCATGAGATCCTCCACCTTCCCTAAAAAATAGGAAACCAAATGTGAGGTGGATCCTCACACTTAATTACTTTCTTTTTCATGAATATTAATAATAATTTATGTGCACTTGATTCTCTCACTTAATCAATTTCTTTTCCATGAATATTAATAATAATTCATGTGTACTTAGTATTTCTTTGCCTTCATGTAATATATCCCTCCTCGACATTGACTAGGGATTGTGACATAGGTTATTCCATGGTGTCAAGGTGTATGCAAAACTTATATGACACTTTACAACACTTAGGGTGAGGTACCTAGGTGTGCAAATTTCATGTGTAATAGAGTCATAGGTGAGTGTTAGGGGCCGGTTGGCCCTCGACCAAGTTTTGGGGAAAATTGGGTCAGTTTTGGCCTACTTTTGGACTTCGAAACATTGGTCGAAGTAGGAGTGCCCAAGTGGAGCTGAGATCATGGATCTCACCTATTTTGAGGGATATGTGGACCCAGTAAGGGGTCCTCTAGGTTTTGTAATAGGTTTATGAGATGTCGACCCATGGGGTTTCCCCATGTTTAGGCCTTATTGTAAGGTTTTGTAAAGTATAAATAAAGAGGAATGCATTGTAGAAGTAGAGTAGTTTGGTGTACGAAGTCGAGGATTTGTGGTCGACTGTGATTTTTTAGACTGTGCTTAGTGCTTGTGATGCTCAGTGTGGATCATGTGCTAAGTGTCATGATAATATATTTTGGCTCTGTGCATTTGACCTATTTTTGGAAGGTAAAGAAGGAGGATCTAGTGTTTAGTGCACATATCTCCTATCTTGTGCGAAGTTCAACTATGTGGCTTAGTATACATGAGTGACTAGATGTAAGATTTTGGAGAATAATAAAGAGGCGAAGTGGTTTGTGGACGTAGCCCCACCCTGGGGTGAACCACATATATCTGGTGTCTCATGGTTTTCTTTGTGCAATCTCATTTCTGTTATGCAATTTCTTAGTGCTTTGATTATGATGTGTGATGAATATATATTTTGTTTCTTAATTACTTATGTTAAAGGGTAAATGAATACTAGACTTAACTCATAGTGCTAAGTGCTAAGTGCTTAGGGTGCATAATCACTTGTTGTTACTGTGCTTATTTGTCTTTGATTATGCTCTGCAGTGTTAATGAGGTTAACAAACTAATGCATGTTCACTTCCTAAGAGTTAACAGAATATTATGAGAAGTGCTCTTATCATGGATTTGTGTCCCAACCTAGTTACAGATACCTGCGTCCTGTAACCCCCTCTACTTCTACCTTGGGTGAGACTTCACCTTCTTCGTATGTGTTTCTGAAAGGGTCGGTTGTCGGGTTTTGTTGGTGCGTTGTTAAGTGTTGAACCCTGGGTATTTCGGTGTGCCAACATGCATTCCACTAGGAGAGCACAAAGTAGTTCAATTCCATCCCCTGCCAGGAAACATAAGAGGAGGTATGGGCTGGATGAGCTACAAGGAGAAATGAACAAAATCAAGCTTCCTACATTTTATGGTGAGAACAAGAAGGATGAGGATGTAGAGACATGGCTACTAGGCATGAGTAAGTATTTTCAATTGCATAATTACTCTTCACACGTAGAAGGAACAATTTCCATCTATCATCTCAAGGGAAAGGGATCCATGTGGTGGGACCAATTTGTGTAGGTGCAACAAATTGATGAGAAAAATGTTACTTGGAGGGAATTCAAGAGGTATTTTCAAAATAAATACTTGACTAAGAGATACTATGACAAGAAAATGAAGGAGTTCTTTGAACTCAAGCTTGGGAATATGATCATAGATGAATATGAAAGAAGGTTTTTATAACTGCTAAAGTATGTTTCTTTCATCAAGGAAGAGCCAATTAAGATTCAAAGGTATTTGAGTGGGCTTCCATCATTTATCAGTGGCAAGATACAATACGATGATCCCAAAACATTGGAGGAGACCATAAGGAGAGATAAATGCCTTTATGATCAACATAAAGGAAGGCTGACTTTCCAAAAAACTTGGGAAGACAAGAAGAAAAACAAGATGGAACAGAGGAACAAGGGGACTAATCCACCATTCTTTAGAAATAATCCTCAGGGACAACTAGCTTCTAGAGAACCCAGAATGACCGAGACTATGGGGCAAAGACCAAGGCAACCACCTATTCAATGTTGGGGTTGTGGGGGAGATCATATGTATAGAGATTGTCCTCACATAGGTGAAAAAGTGATGATTGTTCGCAATGTACAACAAGATGATACAATGGAGGAAATGGGAAAAAATGTACCTAGGATCTATGCAGCCTTGGACAACAAGCAAGTTGAGTTTCATTCACATATGATTGAAGTGGAAGGTAAGATAAACAACCAAACCATTGCTATTTTAATTGATTCAGGAGCTAGTCATAGTTATATAGGTCTTAAGATGGTGGAAAGATTTAATTTTCCAAGAAGAAAGATTGGAAAATCTTGGTTGGTGTAGCTGGCTACTGAAGCTAAAAGAAAAATTAATAAGATGGTTAAGGCATATCCAATGGACATGAATGGACTGAGCATTAGGGCATATTTGACCATAATATCTCTAGGTTCCTATGAATTCCTAATTGGTATGGATTGGTTGGACCAACACCATGCTATCCTGGACTGTTATAATAAGGAATTTACTTGCTTGGATGAGGAAGGGAACCTAAGGACAATACAAGGAATTCCTAGGGTAGTAACTGTGAGAGAAATTTCAGGATTGCAGCTGAAGAAAATTTACATCAAAGGGTGTCAAATATTTGTAGCACATATGGAAGAGACACCTAAAGATAAGGTGTCAAATATTGAAGATTATGCAATCCTAAAATAGTTTGAATATGTATTTAAAGAAATACCAGGATTACCCCCTAAAAGAGACATTGATTTCTCCATCAATCTGATGCTTGGAGCAACCCTAATATTCAAGACCCCTTACAAGAGGAGTACACCATAATTGAAGGAATTGCAAATGCAACTTGAAGAGATTTTGAAGAAGGGGTATATAAGCCCAAGTGTGTCAACATGGGGTGCCCTAATATTATTTGTGAAGAAAAAGGATGGAACATTGAGACTTTTCATTAACTTTAGGCAGTTGAACAAGGTAACTGTGAAGAATAAGTATCCTTTTCCAAGGATCGATGGCCTCTTTGATCAGTTGAAAGATGAAAAAATATTCTCCAAGATTGATCTTAGGTTAGGTTATCATCAGGTAAGAATTAAACAAGAAGACATCAACAAGACTGCTTTCTGAACAAGGTATGGTCATTATGAGTTCACAGTGGTTCCATTTGGGTTATCAAATGCACTAGCTACCTTCATGTGTTTAATGAATGGTATTTTCAGAGAATACTTAGATAGGTTTGTCATTGTATTTTTAGATGAAATTCTTATATATTCTAAGTTAGAGGAAGATAACAAACAACACTTGAGGATGGTATTACAGGTATTAAGGGAGCATCAGTTGTATGCCAAATTGAGAAAGTTCTCATTTTATCAGAAGCAAATTGATTATTTGGGACATATCATTTCAGAGGAAGGGATAGCAGTGGATCCTGAGAAGATAAAGGCCATTAGAGGATGGTCGACGCTAAAGAATGTAACAGAGGTCAGATCTTTCATGGGTCTTGCAAGCTACTATAGGAGATTTATTAAAGGATTATCAAAGATTGCACACCCAATCACTTCCTTACAAAATAAGGGTGTGAAGTTTCAATGGACATTGGATTGTGAAAAGAGTTTCCAACACTTGAAGCATTTATTAACAAGTTCTCCAATACTAAGGATTTCTGATCCAAATGAAGACTTCATTGTATGTACTGATGCATGTAAAGAAGGGTTTGGTGGAGTCATCAGTCAAAATGGGTATGTTGTATGCTATGAATCAAGGAAGCTAAAGGATCATGAAAGGAACTATGCTACTAATGATTTGGAGTTGGAAGCCATAGTGCATGCCTTGAAGATGTGGAGGCACTACCTCATGGGGAAAAGGTTTTAGTTAAGAACAAACCATAGTGGTATGAAATATTTATTTGGACAACCAACTCTAAATACCAGGAAAAGTAGGTGGTTATAATATCTCAATGAATATGACTTTGATATAAAGAATATCAAAGGGAAAGAGAACAAGGTGGCTGATGCACTTAGCATAAGGGTGCATGAGTTTCATGCTACAACCATTAGCATGAACAAAACATATTTGAATGATAGAATGTTAGAGGCCACAAAATCAGATTTGAAATACATGGAAATAATAACAAAATTACAAGAAGGTATTTTGCAGCATAAAATTGAAGACTATACGCTAGAAAATGATGAAATTCTCATGTACATGGGTAGAATTTATGTACCAAATTCCCAGGAATTAAAAAATCTGATATTAAGAGAAATGCATAATGTACCTTATGTTGGGAACCCAGGTTATTAGAAAACTATTACAGCTGTCAAGAGACAATATTATTGGCCATACATGAAGAAAGAAGTTGCTGATTTTATTTCCAACTGTTTAGAGTGTCAAAAGGTCAAGGCTGAACATAGACACCCAACTGGTTTTCTACAACCATTGCCCATTCTTGAGTGGAAACGGGAAGTTGTAACAATGGATTTTATCACCAAACTTACCAGAACAAACAAGCAACATGATTCTATCATGGTAGTGTTGGATAATCTTACTAAAGCTCCCCATTTTATTCCAGTAAATCTCACTCACAAGAAATCCAACATTGATGATATTTATATGAGATAAATTTCTCGACTACATGGTATACCCAAGACAATTGTGTCTAACAGAGATCCAAAATTTACATCAAATTTTTGGAAAGGATTATTTAAGGGATTTGGAACAAATTTGAATTTTAGCACAACTTATAGTCCAAAATGAGATGGAGAAACAAAGAGGGTGAATCACATGATTTAGGATATGTTGAGGATGTATGTGATGGATAAACCATAAAAATGGGAAGACTACCTACACTTAACAGAGTTTCCTTATAACAATGGGTACCAAGCATTTCTAAAGATGAGCTCGTTTGAGGCACTTTATGGAAGAAGGTGAAACACACTGGTAAGTTGGGAAAACCCAGTAGATAGAGAAGTGGTTGGGCCATAATTACTCAGGGAAAAGGAAGAGAAAATGTTGAAAATAAAACATAATTTAAAGGCTTCTCAAGAAAGGCAGAAAAGCTATGCTAATAAGGGCATAACTCACAAGGAATTTAAAGTGGGTGACCATGTATTCTTGAAAGTAAAGTCCAACAAAAGTTCCTTGAAGTTGGGAAATTGTTCAAAGTTGGTAGCTCATTATTATGGGTCATTTGAAATCCTAGAGAGGATTGGGCTTGTAGCATACATTCTTTCCTTGCCTACATCAATGTCTATTCATAATGTATTCCATGTATCATTTCTCAAAAATTATATACTTTATGCTAATCATTTCATTGATTGGAATGTGATAGAGGTGGAGCAAGAAGGCACCTTTCAAGTGCATTTGATGTGCATATTGGACCAGAAGATCAAGCAGCTTTAGAATCAATCCATAGTAAAGGTCCAATGGACCTGGTATGGTTCTAAAGATGCAACTTGGGAGCATGAGGATGCTATGTGAGCAGAATACCCGCATCATTTTGAGGATTTTTGAAATTTTGGTTGTATATGTGTATATATTTCACTGAGGATAATGCATAAATAAGGGGGAGGGGAATGTAATACCCCTAGGCCAACTCCCAACTATAAATGTAAATACAAATGTACTTAAGTTGGTGAGCTATTTGATATCATTTTGCATGCACCTTCCATGGTAGTGTGCACATGTAGTGTGCACTAAAATGATGAAGTGTGCACATTCTAGGATACCATGCACAACAACCTTAAGTGCATGTGATTTTGAGGCCAGGGAGGCTTTGTGTATATGTTTTGTTTTGAGGTTGGTGAGCTAGGATGCAGAAGGGAAATATATATAATGTAAATGTAAATTTAATCACACACAAATATTAATGAAAAACACATCACTACAACAAACCAACCATGTAAAAGGGTATGGGGGACTAAACTCCACTATTTAGGGAAAGGGAGAAAAAGGTTAAGGATAAGGGGATAATCTAGGGAGATTAAGCCAAAAAGGAATATTATATTAATATTCCTTAAAGTATAAAGTATGTATAATTATTTTATCCTAAGTTCTAATGGTGGGGGCAAGTGGGAAAAGTAGTTCTCAACATGACAAGTGTCAACTTGGGAACATGCTTACATATAGTTTGGAATTATTTCATTTTCCCATCTTTCCATCATCATGAAATCACTCATTTAGCTATCCTCCATACCTTCCTGTCACTGTATTTGTACCTGTACCCACACCTGTGTTAATATTAATGTTGTTATTAGGTTATTTTCATTTTTCTCAATGCATTTCCAAAACAACATCATAAAGAGGATCACTGAAAGAAACACAATCACAAGGTACACATCATTTTATCTTGGGAAACCCTCATGGGGGAGAAAACCCAACAAAAACTTCCTCAATAATAGATTGCTAATACAATTCCAAGACTAAGACCAAAACTCCAAGAATAAACTATGACTGAGCATGTGCCTCTCTTCTCCTTCCTCCTGCAACTACAACTACCTTCAAAATATGCGCACTAGATGAGTGAGTGAGTTTATGAACAAGTGATGTGCCATCCTGACTTATAAATACTTGTTGAGGAGGCACCAGGGTTATGTCTCTTCACTTAGTAGGGCCGACTTCTTCCAAGAGTGGTTAAAACCACTTTATAAACCCTAGGGGCCAACTTTACAAATGCCACTATATAAATATGGTTTGACCAATCCACAAAAGGAGTTTTGGTCTTATACAAGTCCCAAAATGATCAATCCACAAAAGGATATTTGATCTATAATATGATAACTCAAATATAATTAGAATATTCTTCGAAGTTACAATATTTCAACACTCCCCCTTAACGTGAAGGGAATTCTACTGGCATAACCCAATACAACATCATTAGGAGAGAGAGAGGGTAGCATCATCATCATTATCATCTAGCAGAATGACTGGCACATATACAAATCATCGAAAGTTTTTCTCATCATCAATATCATCATCGTTCACAGCATGGAGATGGGGTAGAATCATCATCATCATCATCATCAACATGAAGCTGAAACATCAACATCAATTAGCATAAATCTAGAACAAAAATATCACCAACCTAAGGCTGGTACACCATCATCAACAACAAGAGATTGATACAACATCATGAACAACATGAGGTTGAAACAACAACATCATCAACATGAGGCTGAGATAACAACATCATCAACATGAGGCTGAGACAACAACACCATCAACACAAGGCTGAGAAAACAACATCATCAACACAAGGATAAGACAACAACAACATCATCATATGGAAACAGAATGAGGAAGGTGAAACAACAACATTTTTTGGTACTCTAACAGACCGTCCTTACCGGACATTCGAGATATGACTAGGAATCATAAGATTCCCTAGGATATAAAATCCTAACAATCTACCACGTGGTACTTTGACAGACCATCCTTACTAGATCTTCAGGATCTTCCCACGAATCATAAGATTCCCTAGGATATAAAATCCTAATAGAGCTACAACTATTGACCACAATTGATAATACATGCATAGGTACACTAACAGACCATCCTTACCAGACCTTCAGGATCTTCCCAGGGATGATCAATCCCCTAGGATATAAAATCCTAACAGAGCTACCCACTATTGGTCAAGATACTATAGTATCATCAACATCACTCCCCCTTTCAAGGAAGGTCCTTTCATACAACACCAATATTGTCTCGGAAGTACTCAAAATTCACACGAGATAGAGGCTTGGTCAACACATCTGCAATCTACTCATGTGTGCCAACATATTGGAGATTTAAAACTCCCTTCTGCACCATATCACGAATGTAGTGATACCAGATCTCTATGTGGTTCGAATTATCATGGCACACTGGGTTCTCCATCATCTTTATGAAACTATTTTTATCACATAGAATCATAGTGGCTTCCATATCCAGATTGAATAGACCTTTCAACAACTTCCTAAGCCATATGGATTCACAAATGGCGAAATATGTTGCAATATATTTCACTTCTTTCGTGCTGAGAGTAATACTGGATTGCTTCCTTCTTTTCCATGAAGTCATGCCTGACCCCAAACTGAAACAAAATCCTGAAGTGGTCTTTCTATCATAAGCACTTCCACCCCAATCTAAATCAGTATAACCATACAGACTTAAGTCACGATCTCAGTATAACAGAGACCATAATCCAACGTACCCTTAAGGTATCTCATCACATGATTTGAAGCTACAAGGTGAACACATCTGGGCTCTACTAGATACTGAATCAAGGTGTTAACAACAAAGCATATCTCTAGCCTGGTATTCGTCAGATACATCAATGAACCGATAATCTGTCTATATAGAGTAGCATCAATCAACTCTGACGAAGTATCAACCAAGATCTTCAAATTTGTTTCCATGGGTGTGTTCATGGATTTACATTCAAACATGTCAAATCTCTTCATTATTTCAACTGCATACTTCCCTTGGTTAAGGAAGATCTTCTCTGGACTCTGCCAAACTTCAAGATCCAAGAAATAATGCATCGGGCCTAGGAATTTCATCTCAAACTCTGCAATGAGCTTCTTCTTACAATATGTGATGAGATTGTGATCTTGTGTTAAGAATAATTCATCCACATATAATAGAAATATAACTAGCTCATCATTCATAACCTTGAAGTAAAGCTTAGAATCAACTTTACTCTTGGTAAATTCCAATCTCATCAAGAAACTATCAATTCTTCCATAATAATATCTAGGAGATTTCTTTAACCCGTACAAAGCTTTCTTCAATTTGTAGAAATGAGTCTTTCTATCTTCGACTTCAAATCCTTGTGGTTTTTCTATATACACTTCTTCTTCAATAACACCATTTAAGAAGGTTGTTTTCACACCCATCTGGTGTAACTTCCACTTCATTTTGGCTGCAAGATCAATGATGGTTCTGATAGAAGTGTAGCTAACTAGAAGAGAAAATGTCTCTTCATAATCAATACCTTCCTTTTGAGAAAAACCACCAGCCACAAATCTTGCGTTATGTTTTACAATACTTCCATATGTTGCATGTTTTATATTGTATATCCACTTGGAAGATACCACATGTTTGTTCTTTGGTCTGCAAACTACTTCCCATACATCATTATTTATAATGGACTGGTATTCTTCTATCATGGCATCCACCCATTCTTTCTTTTGAATGGATTCTTCAAAGCAAGTAGGTTCCTTTTCTATGAGATCACACATCAAGGCCATAAAGTTGGAAAATGGCTCAAGTTGCTTGCTTTGTCTCATGGTTCCTTCTGGGGCACCATACTTCTTTGAATTTGAATAAGTTCTCTCACCCAAGATGGCTTTCTCTTGTGAGAGATCGTCATACGAGGAGGTTCTTGAGATTCTATCATATCATGATCTTTTGGAATCTCATCATTAGAGGTAACTGTAACTTTCTTCATGGGTTTTGCAACTCATGGAGCTACAAGTTATTCTTCATATACTTCTTCAAGAGGGCATTTCCTTGATCTCTTGAGTGCTACATCTTCATCAAAGGTTACATCTCTGCTGATCTCAATATGATGGTAAACTGGTATGTAAATTCTGAAGGCCTTAGAGACCTCATCGTATCCAACAAATATTCCTTTCTTTCCTGAGGGATCCAACTTAGTTATCTTTTGTTTTGGAATGTGTACAAATACTAGGCAACCAAATATTTTGAGATGGCTTACTTCTGGCTTATTTCTGGTGAACATTTATTCGGGGGTTTTGAATTCAAGTACACTATGGGATAATACGTTTTGGACATAAAATTTTGTTCTTTCTGCTTCAACCCATAAGTGCATTGAAAGATCTTGATCGTGAATCATAGTATTGACTGCTTCCATAATTGTTCTATTCTTTCTTTCCACTACACCATTTTTTTGAGGATTATAGGGAGTGGCAAGCTCCCTCTTAATCCCAATATCTCTGCAAAAGCTTCCAAATTCATTTTAGGTGTACTCTCCTCCATTATTTGACCCAGGTATCTTGATTTTTCTTTCAGAGAGGTTTTCTACCAAGTCTTTGAACTCCTTGAAATTTATGAGTACTTCATCTTTTGATTTCAAGAAATAAACCCAAGTCTTACGAGGGTAATCATCAATAAATGATACATAGTATACATACCCGCTTAGAGAGGTTGATGGCATTGTACCACATACATCTGAGTGGATGAGTTCTAAGATTCCTTCTTCTTTACTGTCTCTCTTTGGGAAAGGATTCTGTATTTTCTTTCCTTGTGAACATCACTTGCATACACCTTCATGATCAACCTTAAATTCTGGTAAAACTGTAACTACCTTGCTTACATATGTTAAGGCTTTGTAGTTGATGTGATCTAGTCTTCTATGTCAAAGTTCAAAAATATTTTCAGTCGAGTGAGTTAAGGATACATCTGAGTGGCCCTTAACTTGTACAAATCACCTTCTTCTATTCTAATAACAACTGCATCTTCTATAGTTTTTACTTTAGACCACATAAGAACTTCACCATCTATGAATGCAACCCTGAAACCTTTATTATATAGGGATGAGATAGAAAGTAAGTTCTTTTTCAAACCTAGTACATAGAGTACAACCTTCATTCTCATCGAAGTTCCTGAATCGAGTTTGTAGGTGGATTCTCCCATTCCTTTGATAGGGTACTGATAATCATATCCAAGTGAAAATTTCTAGGGAGTCTTTTTCTGTAATACTAGAGAGAATGTCTTTCTGACTTGTCATGTGCTTAGAAGAACCACTATCTATGAGCCAAGTATCCTCTCCAGGTGTCAGAGATCCTGAGAGGGATGAATACAAAACATAATATTCAATCTCTTCTTTATTCAACGTCTTGGGTGGATGATGCAGGAGCATCTCTGCACGTCAGCCAACCAGCCAGCTAGCTGTGTTGAACGCGTGCATTCAATGCTGAAGAGAGGCACAGTCCTTATCTTTCATTTTGAATTGATTGTAATTTAATGTTTAAGCTGGTGAGATGTGAAGCTGTGCCTTTGTGCAGGCGTAGGATAAGATCAGCCTTTAATGTTTGTAAGGATGAGATCTAGATCCGGATAGCAGACTAGAAAACCCATTCAATGCAATTGAATAGGGTAGGTAGGTTGGAGGGAAGAGCTCAAAGAGCCCCCTCAGGTAAAAGAGATTTCATATCTCATTTTGTAGTAGTCGAAGTAGGGAGAAGATCTGCGAGTAGAGAGCAGAAGAGAAGGAGCTGAGACCTTGTTATAGGCCATGCTCAGGAACACCCTTGTAAAGAGGCATTTTTATTTAATATGAATCGAGCAGTTTTTCCTGCATTTCTGTGTTGAATGAATGTCTGTGAGTGTTCTTATATGCTGTAGATGTATACTGTAGGTTTGCATTTGCAGGAGTGTATTTGATTTCAGGTGAAGGTCTTTAAGGCTTCGCACCAGGAGGGTGTGATAGAATGCCGCGGGTTCTGATAGCCGTGCACAGAGGTTGCATTTCAGAACACTGCGGGTTCAGACAAAGACGTGTTGTGGCACAAGAATTGGAATCAACAACTCAAGAGGAAGACCTCAAGGTTACTGAACACCTTGGAGGAAAGGATGTGTGGGAGAAGACATAGTTGCAGACAGAAGCTCTGAGGAGTTCTGTGAAGCTCTGCCAAGTGGGCATTGAGCATATGCACAGTGGTGCATTTGGAGGAACTCTGCTGTGAGTTCAGAAAGAAGAATCAAAATCACTGAGGATTCTATGAAGCTCTACCAGGTGGGCATTGAGCAGGTGCAAGGAGTGCACAGAGGAAGAACTCTGCTGTGAGTTCAGAGAGAAGTCAGAATCACTGAGGATTGTGAAGAGCTCTGCCAAGTGGGAATTGAGCAAGTGCATAGGGGCACAGAAGAGGATAGAACTGTTGAACGTTCTGGGGAAAGATACTCTGCCAGGTTGGCATTTGAGTTAGTGTGCAGATAGGCACAGGAGAAGAGAACTCTTTTGAGTTCTATGATTTGAGGAAAAATCCACTGAGGTATCTTCACAGGGTTGCTGAACACCCTGAAAGGCTCAACAAGAGGTTGCTTGAGCAAAAGGATAGCCAGGAGGTCGTCTAGATTCTCCATCTGAGGGAGAAAGAAGAAGGATAAAATCCCTTAGGGGTTGGAGCATGTGAGAAGCTCAGGAGGAACAACGCTTTCATATGCGTGAGAGAACTCAAAGTAAAGGAGTTCACATAGGAGAAAGAAGACAAAGGTCGAGGCCTTTGAGAACTGTAAATTCTTCCAATTTTTGGAAGAAAGTGCAGAAGCTCAGGAGGAGCAGCATCAGCCGTTGGATCGGCCAAAGAAATTTGGACCGTTGAAGTTCTACGTCCAGGAGGCGCATAGGAGAAGCACACAGAAGGGGAGATTGTGGACCGTCGGATGTTCACATAGATACCTGTCAACCGTCAGATCCGACAGGAGGTGCATGGGGTTTAACCTTTCTCATGCCAGGCAGAAGTCTCGACAGGTATCAGGATATCGGCGTTCATGGAATCGAGAGTCTCGAGGACAAGAGATCGGGAATTTCTATAGGAAAAATCCCAGGAATGATCTGGACCATCCGTTTGTGGAGACACATGGCGGAGATCGAGCGCCCATCGATATTTTGGTGCATCAGAGTTCAGCATTTCGCGAACCCTGAGAGAAAGACTTCCGGAGCAACAGAAGTCCCAAAATCATGAGAGGCAATCAGGACCATCCATTTTGAGGGGACGCGTGGCAGTGATCGAGGCCTTCAGAAAAGGTACCGATAGGAGAGCCACATCAGGAAATCGTGAGTCGGGATATCGGGAATCCCGTGGACAAAGTGTCCTTGCATTTTGGCATTGTGATGTTCGAAACCCCGACAAGAGGTAAGATTGCGGTCACGGGGATAATGGTCACGCGGACCAAGAGCTTAGCCAGGAGGGCTCACACGTAAAGTGCCGTATCAGAAAATTAGTGATTGGGAGATTGCAGGGACAGAGGTTCATGACATCGATGATTGCAAAACCCCGAATCTCGATAAGGATATAAGGCTGCGGTCTTATAAGGACTAGTCATATGGACTAGGGGGCATAGACAGGAGGGGCTAAAGCTGAAAGGAAAATCACTTTGGCATTAGAAGTCACGAAACCCCGAGGGAGACCTAGAGCCGTTGATCCTAATAAACGATCACGGCCATTGATTTTGTTTACGATGGAGAGGCTTTCAGGGATGTCGCATCGGGAATCGGGGGTCCAGGGAATACAGACTCACATACACCTCGACATCAAAAACCCTGAAATCCCGATAAGGTATATGACTGCGGTCATATAAGGAGAGGTCGCGCAGACTAAAGGCTTAGCTTGGGAGGCTAAGGCCACAGGGGAGCGTATCAGTGTATTGGAGATCAGGAGATCGGTAACCAAAGGGTCATGACATTGGGAGTTTGAAAAACCCTGAAACCCGATTGTTATTTTCTGTTGGGAATGAAGAAGCGCTCAGGCCTAAGGGCTGTAACGAGCAAGACAGACCTGTGGGTCAATCTTAATAAGGATTCCAGGGGAGAATCAAAGGAACCACTTGGGCTCGGGGATAATTTAGAACAATCCTTATGACCAGGAGGTTAGCGCAGAGGTCTCTGTCGAGGCAGAGGGTGCAGTGTGCGTTAAAGTGGTATCAGAGCCTGATTCTTGTCTATATATTTCAGACAGGAGGGGGTAGAAGGAGATAAAAGAGTACTCTAATACACTGCATCAAGTGGTATCAGAGCAGGGACTTCACTTGTATATTTCAGGTGAAGCGAGAAGGTAAAGGAAGACAGAGCGCTGGAGACTCTGTAAGGATTTGTTTGCAGGTAGGCAATAGTCCATAGACAGTCAGCAGGACTGGAGGATGAAGTTGGTAACACTCTTAGTGCAGAGTGACAGCAACAGGTTTGCTAGGAGAGCAGACAGAGACAACACCATGGTTACTGAAGACCATAGGCATGCTGGGAAGAAGAGCAAAGCAGAAAAGCTTGCTGAAATGGATAAAGAGCTCGCTGAAATAAGGGCAGACATAGAAAATCTCAAACTGCGGATGCAACAAAAAGCCAAGCCGAGATGGGTGTATGAATGGCCCATGAGGAAGGCAAAAGAAAAATGGCCAGTCAAGGAGTTGATGGTCAGAATACAGCAGAAGCTGTTAAGAGGGTGGTTGAGGTATGCTAAAAACCTCAATGGACCTGAAGAGATGGTTCAGGTGTGTGAACCAGAGACTGGAAAAATTCTCAGTGAAGAGAATGAATTGGGATCAGCTGAGGATCTCAAGAACTACCAGGAGTGAAGAGAAGAAATTCCAAGTTGCCAGGTGGGCAAGGAGTTGAGATCAGCTAAATATCTCAGAGACTGTCATGAGGACAGCCGAGGAATTTCACATTGCCAGCTGGGCAATGAAATGAGGTCGCTGCGGGATCTCAAAAACTGCCAGGAGGGAAGTGGAAGCATCCCATATTGCAAGTTGGGCAGGGATGAGGAGGTGAGTTTTGATCAGCTCTAGGAGCTGACAGAGCAAATGAGACTATCTGAGGGTCTCATAAATTCAGAGATGAATTTAGATTAGCAGGTGCAACTGACAGAAGAGGAGGATTTGAGGAGCCTTATGATGATTGGGGGAATTGGAGTATTCCTACCACTTGCCTAAGAGGAGGCAGAAATCTGGGTTGCAAATGCAGCAACAACAGAAGAAAAGTCAGTTGAGACTGTCAGGGAAGAAGAATTGGAGCAGGTGTTTGAGACTGCCCAAGCAGAAGAAGCAGGGGAGGATAATGAGCATTCAGAGGAATGGCTCAATATTTTCAGCCCGGAAGCTGAAAAGACTGCAACATGGGAGTTTGTAGAAGAATAAGAAGAAGAGGTAAACAAAATTTGTTTGGCTGATCTATATGAATAGATAGAATCCCTGGAAGAGAGGGTGAAAGTGCAGAGCGTGCACATCCAACAGGTGAATTTGGAAGTTGATGAAGAAAGCATGGGAGATCATGATGATCTTCTCGTGTGCAGAAAATTTTTGCAGGTGGGGAGACTGCAAAAATAGGACCAGCCACTGGAGCAGCTGGATATAGTGATCGAGGAGATCATAAGGCTGATGTTGAGGTCAGCAGAAACTGCCAGCAAGGAGAGGCTGGGCAGAAAGGAAGCAACAACAGAAGCAACATTGCAGCAGAAGCAACCGCAAGGAGATGGAGTGGGCGAACAACCCCAAAGGAAAATTTGGGATCCAGGAGGATTTCAACAGCTGAGATGGGAAGCTCATGAGAAGGAGCTCATGAATTTTGCAGCCAAGGAGTATGATGCAAATGCATCTCTCCACGTCAGCCAGCTAGCCAGCTAGCCATGTTGAACGCGTGCATTCAATGCTGAAGAGAGGAGCAGTCCTCATCTTTCATTTTGAATTGATTGTAATTTAATGTTTAAGGTGGTGAGCTGTGAAGCCGTGCCTTTGTGTAGGCGTAGGATAAGATTGTCCTTTAATGTTTGTAAGGATGAGATCTAGATCCGGATAGCGAACTAGACAACCAATTCAATGCAATTGAATAGGGTAGGTAGGTTGGAGGGAAGAGCTCGAAGAGCCCCCTCAGGTAAAAGAGATTTCATATCTCATTTTGTAGTAGTCGAAGTAGGGAGAATATCTGTGAGTAGAGAGCAGAAGAGAAGGAGCTGAGACCTTGTTACAGGCCATGCTTAGGAACACCCTTGTAAAGAGGCATTTTTATTTAATATGAACATAGTAGTTTTTCCTTCATTTCCATGTTGAATGAATGTCTGTGAGTGTTCTTATATGTTGTAGATGTATACTGTAGGTTTTCATTTGCAGGAGTGTGTTTGATTTCAAGTGAAGGTCTTTGAGGCTTCACACTAGGAGGGTGTGATAGAACGCTATGGGTTCTGATAGCCATGCACAGAGGTTGCATTTCTGAACACTACGGGTTCAGACAAAGACATGTTGTGGCACAAGAACTAGAATCAACAACCCGAGAGGAAGACCTCAAGGTTACTGAACACCTTGGAGGAAAGGCTGTGTGGGAGAAGACACAGTTGCAGATAGAAGCTCTGAGGAGTTATGTGAAGCTCTGCCAAGTGGGCATTGAGCATATGCGCAGTGGCGCATTTGGAGGAACTCTGCTGTGAGTTCAGAAAGAAGAATCAGAATCACTGAGGATTCTGTGAAGCTCTGCTAGGTGGGCATTGAGCAGGTGCAAGGAGTGCACAGAGGAAGAACTCTGCTGTGAGTTCAGAGAGAAGTCAGAATCACTGAGTATTGTGAAGAGCTCTGCCAAGTGGGCATTGAGCAAGTGCATAGGTGCATAGAAGAGGACAGAACTACTGAACGTTCTAGGGAAAGATACTCTTCCAGGTTTGCATTTGAGTCAGTGTGCAGATAGGCATAGGAGAAGAGAACTCTTTTGAGTTCTGTGATTTGAGGAAGAATCCACTGAGGGATCTTCACAGGGTTGCTAAACACCCTGAAAGGCTCAGCAAGAGGTTGCTTGAGCAGAAGGATAGCCAGGAGGCCATCTAGATTCTCCATCTGAGGGAGAAAGAAGAAGGATAAAATCCCTTAGGGGTCAGAGCGTGTGAGAAGCTCAGGAGGAACAACGCTTTCATATGCACGAGAGAACTCAAAGTAAAGGAGTTCACAGAGGAGAAAGAAGACAAAGGTCGAGGACTTTGAGAACTGGAAATTCTTCCAAGTTTCAGACGAAAGTGCAGAAGCTCAGGAGGAGCAGCATCATCCATTGGATCGGCCGAAGAAATCTGGGCCATTGAAGTTCTACGTCCAGGAGGCACACAGGAGAAGCACACAGAAGGGGAGATTGTGGACCGTCAGATGTTCACATAGATACCCGTCAACCGTCAGATTGGATAGGAGGTGCATAGGGTTTAACCCTTCTCACACCAGGCAGAAGTCCCGACAGGTATCGGGATATCGACGTTCGTGGAATCGGGAGTCTCGAGGACAAGATATCGGGAATTTCTATAGGAAAAATTTTGGGAATGATCTGGACCATCCGTTTGTGGAGACATGTGGCGGAGATCGAGCACCCATCGATATTTTGGCGCATCGGAGTTTGACATTTCGCGAACCCTGAGAGCAAGACTTCTGGAGCAGCAGAAGTCCCAAAATCACGAGAGGCAATTAGGACCGTCCATTCTGAGGGGACGCGTGGCAGTGATCGAGGCCTTCGAAAAAGGTACCGATAGGAGAGCCACATCAGGAAATTATGAGTCAGTATATTGGGAATCCCATGGACAAAGTGTCCTTGCATTTTGGCATTGCGATGTCCAAAACCCTGACGAGAGGTAAGACTGCGGTCACGGGGATAACGGTCATGCAGACCAAGATCTTAGCCAGGAGAGCTAATGCGTAAAGTGCCGTATCCACAAATCGGTGATCGGGAGATTGTGGGGACAGAGGTTCGTGACATCGAGGGTCGTGAAACCCCGAATCCCGATAAGGATATAAGGCTGTGGTCTTATAAGGACTAGTCATATGGACTAGGGGGCATAGCCAGGAGGGGCTAAAGCCAAAAGGAAAATCACTTCGGCATTAGAATTCGTCAAACCCCGAGGGAGACCTGGAGCCGTTGATCCTAATAAAAGATCACGGCCATTGATTTTGTTTACGGTGGATAGGCTTTCAGGGACGTCGCATCGGGAATCGGGGGTCTAGGGAATACAGACTTACATACACCTCGACATCAAAAACCCCAAAATCCCGATAAGGTATATGACTACGGTCATATAAGGAGAGGTCACGTGGACTAAAGGCTTATCCCGGAAGGCTAAGGCCGTAGGGGAGCGTATCGGTGTATCGGAGATCGGGAGATCGGTAACCAAAGGGTCATGACATCGGGAGTTTGAAAAACCCCGAAACCCAATTGTTATTTTCTGTTGGGAACAAAGAAGCGCTCAGGCCTAAGGGCTGTAACGAGCAAGACAGACCTATGGGTCAATCTTAATAAGGATTCCAGGGGAGAATCAAAGGATCCACTTCGGCTCAGGGGTAATTTAGAACGATCCTTAAGACTGGGAGGTCAGCGCAGAGGTCTCTGTTGAGGCAGAGGGTGCGGTCTGCGTTAGTGGATCATCATCTTCAACTGCATGGTAATGATGTCTTTTGTTATTTCTCTTCTTGTGTTCTTCCCTTCTGGAAGGACAATTATTATAAATGTGTCCCGTATTATCACAATGATAGCATTGATAAGAGGAGAAATATTTTCCATTTCTTTTAACCTTATGATATTTTTGGAATCTTTTTGGAGGGTGAGATTCTTTATGAAAATTGGTCTCTTTTTGGAAATGAGACCTTTTCTTTCCTCCTTTAGCATGAAGAACTAGGGATTTATCTTCATCCCTTAATAGTACGCCTTCTCAGTTGTCCTTGCTTCTTCTTGAACACATTCTTCCCATAGACTGTCTAATTGGTGTTTCTCTTTTCTTGCATAGATAGTTTGGATGAAGGCATCCCAAGGTCTTGTGATACCATTAAGAGTTGTCATTATGAGTTCATATTCATATAATTTTTCTCCAATTGCTTCTAATTGTTCCTTGAATTGAGAAACCCTAGAGAGATAGTCTTGAACTGTTTCTCCTTTATGCATCTTTGTATTCTTGAGTTGGGTTCTCAGATTCATCTTCTGATTGATGTTCTTTCCTTCATACATTCTGGTTAGGGCATCAAACATATATTTTGGAGTATTCTTAGAAGAAACTTGAGGGATCAAGTGGTATTTAATGGAATCTGCAATTATTATTTAGCCCTAATCATATCCTTCTTGTACTTCTCTTTGGCTTCTTCTTCTTCGGGTTCTTGTACATTTTCTTTTATGAATATTGTAAGGTCATTCTCTTCAAGAATGAGTCCGATTCTGTACTTTTAGGCGCGAAAATTTTCCACACCTTCTAACTTTTTAACAAGCTTGGTGCTTGTAGACATCTTGACATGGAGCTAGGAAAATGACCAGAAAATGAAAGTGCTCAGAAAATGAATCTAAACTTACTAGGATATGTTCTGGGTTGAGGTGAGTTGGCTGGAGCTAATTATTTCAGAAAATTCCAAGTTTTACCCTTGAAAATTGATGTGTACACTTTTGGACTGGTACTTCTAGTACTAGTTCTAGTTTCCTGGTTTTCTGGTGCCAATCAAATCTAGGGTTTGGATTTCCAGAGATTCTGGCCACTGAAAAGGTGTGCTCAAGCTGTGAAAGGATGCTCTAGGGTAGGGTGCACTTACCTAGATAGTTTTTGGTCATAAATTCCTCTTCAGTAAAAATCCCTAATTTCCTTATACAACAACAATAACGTTTTTAGATACCTAGTGAAAGGTTCTCTATTCAGTCAAACTCTAATACCATGTTAATATTAATGTTGTTATTAGGCTATTTTCAATTTTCTCAATGCATTTCCAAAAAAAAACATAAAGAGTATCATTGAAAGAAACACAATCACAAGGCACACACCATTTTATCCCGGGAAACCCTCATGGGGGAGAAAAACCAACAAAAAATTCCTCAATAATAGATTGCCAATACACTTCCAAGACTAATACCAAAACTCCAAGAATAAACTAGGACTGAGCATGCACCTCTCTTCTCCATCCTCCTGAAACTGCAAATTCCTTCAAAATATGCGCACTAGATGAGTGAGCAATTTGATGAACAAGTGAGGCACCATCCTCACTTATAAATACTTGTTGAGGAGGTGCTAGGGTTATGTCTCTTCACTTGGTAGGGCCAACTTCTTCCAAGAGTGGTTAAAACCACTTTTTAAACCCTAGGGGTCGAATTTACAAATGCCACTATATAAATATGGTTTGACCAATCCAAAAAAGGGGATTTGGTATTATACAAGTCCCGACATGATCAATTCACAAAAGGGGATTTTATCTATAAGATAATAACTCAAATATAATTAAAATATTCTTCGAAGTTACAATATTTCAACAAACTATACTTGTACCTATACCTGGTTAGATTAGGAGTTGGACTAAAGAAGCAGGTTTTCAGGTCCATGGGATATTGAAGAGGCAGGCTGTCAGGCCCGTGAGAAATTCTCTCTAGGTGAGAGAATTGCAGGGAATTGATTTCCTAAAGGTGCCAAACTATAGCTACAGGGCTTTGAGACTTCCTATCCGACCTATTGCTAAATCCTTGGAAAGGAAGTGGGGCAGCTGAGGGACTGTTGAGAAGATAAGGGGCACACTTCCTGGGGTGGGATAGGCATGTGGGGAATGAGGGACTATAGGATTTTATTTTGAGTTGGAACCTGTTGGCAGCCAACTCATTTTTATTTTTCTTAAAAAACGCTGCCTACACCTCTTGTCTCGTTAATGACAAATCATCGTCGCATTGTGCTTCTAGACATTTGTTTCATTTTTGTGACAATTGCAATTTGATTTTGATTTGATTTTCACAACTGAAAGTGTGAAAATACCTTTTTCATCATTTGGACTGTAGTCGTCTTTTATTGATTTTTCCTAAGGACACTCAATCATTGGTTTATCGCATGACTGAAAAAGGGTTTTCAAACTTATGTCTTTTAAGCCCATTCTTACCTTCATTGCGCATATTGAATCCTTTTGATTACTAAGCTTGTGAGCATCAAGATTTATTGGTTTTATTTTTGATCTTATCAAAGTTTTGATCTCATGTGCTTTTATTCTTATTGTTATAGGTTCTTGACTCATTGATATCATGAGAGATTCTAGATTGCAATGTTTTAGGAACTTTGGAATGCAAACATTTCATTGCGCAAACAAATGCATTAGTGAGATTATAAGGTCAGTTTGAAGAATAATAATGGTTTGAGGGCACGTTGATTAAATCTTTTGAAACGATGCTTGGACATATTGTTTTATGAGTTGATATTTCATGGAGCGATCAATTGTTTTAAACCATGTTTTGGCATTGATTAAACTTAACCTTGGTGTAAAACGACTGATTGACAGGATGTATCGTTGGATATGATATATGATGGAACTGTACACTTGGCAATGTATGGAGCGTATGGTGTTGGTTCTGTTTCAGGTAAGTGGAACGTTAATGTGATGACATATATATTTGCTGGCCGATACACATGGTATAAACGTTTATGGTTATGATAACACTGTACTCAGAAATTAATGCAATGCGTGGCGGTGGTAATCCCACCACCTTCGCACGCATGCACTTATTTCCGGTCTCGTCGAGCATTCAAGATGTCAAACCCTCTCGTTTTCACTCTGTGCATCGATTCATTCAGTTCGAACCCTACCATGTGCAGAAGCCATGGCTCTTGTTGTAAGGGCTGAGCCCAACGGGTGCCAAGCGTTGTTAACCTTTGATAGTGCATACCGAGACCTGGAAGAATATGGATGGCTTGACTTCATTAAGAAGTTCGATGGCTATAGCTTCACTGTGGCTCGGCAGTTTGCTTTGTCATTTGACGGATGCCGAGCTAAAATTGGAGATGTTCAGCTTGGAATCACTGAGCAGTTTCTCAGCACAACAACTAGCCTGCCTGTCAAGGGACAAAAGTGTTCGAAGAGATACAAGGTTAATGATGTCCCATGGACATTACTTTTTCAGTCTCGGACAGTGAGTTCATGCGACAGAGGTTTTCCTTCAAGGATGTTGAAACCCCGCTGGTACGATCTCTTAATGGTTATCAAACAGTTCGTTACTTGTGAAGGCAGGTATGGGTTTGTCTATCTGTTTCACTTGCGTTTATTGGTGGTGTTTATGGGATTCGAACTAAGTTTGCCTCACTATATGCACCGAAGTTTGTCCAAAATGGCTAAACGATACAAGCGTAGTCAGGCTGACACTAGCCTCTTCCATGTGGGTTTGATTAAAATAATTTTGGTTCATGAATTGGGATTGCGTGGTGATTCTTGGCATGAGTTTCTCAGCCGTAATGGTTTTGAAGATTCCAACCCTCCAGAGGTGGATAAGGTCATGGTGACCGAGAGCAAACCTACCCCTATGCCTTTTGATGTTCTGTTACCTAAGCCTAAGCCCGAGTCGCCTACGAATTCATCTACGGCTGTGACTAAACAGACCGAAGTCACTAAGCCTACAACCAGAAAGACTAGAGCAAAGGCTGGTGCTAATATTAGAAGCAAGAAAAATGCAAGGTTGATCTCTCGTATGGAGAGGAATAAATCTAAGCCCCCTGCCAAAACAGAGCCCATCGTTGTCAGTGAGGACTCTGATTCTGACATTGAACACTTTCTCGCTGAAGAGTATCCTTATTCCGAGGGATTGTGTGGTAAACCTCCTCACGATTTCGTCAAGAATTTACCTCCTTGTGTGCGGAATAACCCTGATTTTCTTGGTATAGAACCACTTCATGAAACCCTTGGGGAATCGTCAAAACCCCCTTCTGTTCAAGCTGTTGCACCACCTTGCAGTCAATGTGGGTTGTGGCTGGAGAGATACTACTTGGATGTCTCAAAATTGCAATCCAAAATCCACGATTTGGAAAACCAAGTGGCAAAGCTCACTGGTCAGAATGCAATAGGACAACCCAACGACAAGAAACAAAGAACTACGGGTTCAATCTTGTTCAAAAATGTAGAGTCTGCTACAGCTATCGTCAATTCAAAATTGACATAGCCTCATCGGTCAAGCTGGTATAACCCTTGCTCATTTATATGGTATATTCGTGAACTTTGTATATAAACATGCACTGCTGTATAATGTTGTATATGATTGGATTTGTAAATCGAATTTTGTTTATGGCATGAGTTGGATTTAGTTTTGATTTCGGTAATCAATGATTGGATTCGCTTGATTTAAATTGAATATGATGAAAGGTTCTGTTATATCTATTATAAGCAAATTTTTTTGCAAACACGATTGAAATACAATCTGTATACGAATTGGTTACGATTCATCTACCATGATTATCTGCTGCTTTTGACCAGTCTGGATACGATTTCATTTTCGTTGCAAAACAGGGTTTTGTTCTATATTTAGAATTGATGTAAATCATAACCAACTTCTTGTTAGTCATTTTGTAAGGCAAGTCTAACCTGTTCTGTTGAAGAATTAAACAAACACTGTATTTTTACAAACGAAGTTGTAAAACAAAACAACATACCCAGAACAACGAATTTGTCAATAATTATATTTTGTTTGATTACGATTCGGGTTATGATTAGCAATTCTGTTTGATTTTGATTGTGTCATACACAGCAATCAAAATAGATGATGATTTTGGTCAAAACTATTACACATGTTGGTTTGAATGTGAATCAAA
>ML786192.1:575926-600421 GCA_009831015.1 Picea engelmannii | reverse complement strand
ATCATCCTCAGTTGGGGAGAACAAGGATATAGAATTCTGATTCAAACTGGAGCAGAACTGGTGTCTTGTCATAGCTTTCACTTTTCAATATATCAACACTTTGTTCCATGTTTTGTATATCAGCTTGTTTATGGTTTAGTATTTCTTTAGCTACCTAAATCAAATGCAAATGATATAATATTATTATTGTTATCTATATCTTGTTTCTTCCGAATCAATAAAAGACATAACAATTATCAATTCTTTTTAGTGAATGATAGCTTTGTCTTCTTCATAATTTGAATTGCAATATATAAGTTTTCTGCATAATAGGTTTCCCCTTTTGCAGGAATTTATAATCAGAAAATTGTTATGATTTCTTTTATGTCTTGTTTGTCCTGTAACATACTTCAAGAAGCAGCATAACTGATTGTTTACGAGAAGCATACAGATTAACTGGTGTGAGTTTCCCTCCTCCAATCAGCTTAAGAAGTCATCTTACACAGGGCAGACTTGGAGCGTTTTCAGGTCATTTAGCATTTAGTTTACTGCTTTTATTAAGTATTTTAATATAATTATAATTTTGATCTGTTTAACTTCAATTAGTTTACTTTCTTATTCATAAATCATAAAATCAAAAAAGAGTTATCTTCGCTGTCGTGGGACAGCAAGCAAATTAGTTTCACAGGTTTTATTCAAATCTGTAGATTGTATGTCATGTATATTTGTGAATAAACTGTAATTAAATTGATAATTAGGTAGTTGATTTGAGTTATTAGTAGTTTGTAGGTAGTATTGTTAGAATAATTAGCATTTAGTATATTAATTCATAGTCTTTGTTTTATTAGTTTCTAGTTTCCTTTATTTTAGTTTAATTTCTTTTGTTAGTTAGTGTAGTTAGTTTTAGTTTGTTTTATTAGTCTCTAGTTTCCTTAGTTTAGATCACTTAGCTCAGATCATTTTTTTTCTCTTTGGTTTTCTTAGGAGACCTTAGAGCGGCCAATGGAGCCGTTAAACTCGTCAGGGTGGTCCATTCCAAACGGCTTGGGTTATTTAGACAACCCCGGACCGGTTCCACTCTTCCAGTTGATGTATGGACTGTTTCGCTCGTCAACAACACCTTTGATAGAGTTTTTCCTGCTATTTGAGATACATCAACCAGGTTAGGAATTACTTTACCCAGGTGGATTTTAGTCCTAGTTGAAGGGTGACCCACTGCTGAGAGTTTTGAGCACTGTGGTCTAAGGCTAGGAGGAGCATGGAAGGTCTTCATGCAGTTGGAGATATTTTTACCAAGATAAGTGTCAATTGTGTGTTAAATTACAAGCTGCATTATTATGTATGCATTTATTTTTATGGGTTTTTCCTGTGTGTGCTGCATGTGTATTTTTATTATTATTCTGTATGAATCTATGCTTTTGAAAAGTTTCTATATGTTTTAATTTTGTATACATTTTGAAAATTTTATGGGGCATAGCCCAGTTGGATGTTGGTGATGCTACAAACATTGTCGATGATGACATCATAATTCTAATGAATAATATTATGATTCTTGTGTGTCAAGGAAGATGAACCCTATTACACACTTTACAAAGTTAACTATTTCACTTTTCATTAAAAAAATCATAATACGACCATACATTATAATGCAATAGAAGCTTCCTAGTTGTGATGGATTTTTGCGACGTAACATAAACTCATTGGTTCGTTAATTTCCTTTTTGTCATTAGAAGAGATCATAATATTAAACATCATTCTATCTGTCACATCTTCTGAAGATGACATGACCCTAAGATGTCGTCATTAGAAATCAACTTCCTAAACCATGAATCACCAAGGAAATCTTCTGAAGATGATATGTCGTAAAAGAAACGACTCCACTTAAAAAACATATGATGATTGATTTAACTTAATAAAATAAAGACATCATAGGGTGAAGTAACGTATAAAACCTCAATACATGGGGCACTCTTTTTAAGGACGAATGACAATTATAATAAGTGGTGTTCTTCATAGAATGACATTAAGACCAATATTTCCAAAATGATATCATCCTAAAGATGATATGATCAGGGGAATTTCCTCTCCTCTTTACTCTGTTCCTGACAATGTGCCAATGATAACAAGGAAAAAACTTTATTTGAGAAAATTAATGGTGACTAGTACGATTCTGACCAAGTCATAATTGAAACACATTCAATATTAATTACACATGGTTTGAGGAAAATTGGAAAGTTACAAACTCTGCGTTAAGTCCTAATCAACATCATTCTGTCTGTAAATACCCCAAAACATAATCACCATTGTTGCAAAAGATGAGTAAATTCCATTAATAAAAAACTATCGAACTAAGAGGTATGCATTTTGTGTTTCCGAGTCACTATTTTTTATAATAAACTCAAAGATAAAGTAATTTCATTTTTTTGTGACAATTTACGCAGGCGACAATATGTCTCAATTATAGACCAGGAAAGCAAAGAACCGGGCAGTTGTCAGACCTACCCTTGTTGCATGTCCAAACTATCTTAATATTACAGACATAAGTATGCATGAATGAAGGGAGCACTATGAAAAATACTATGAAATATATGACATGTTCTAGAATGAAAAATACCTATCCGATGATGAAGATATCAATGAATACATAAACATCTCGAAAAGTGGCATTCACATTATGGCAGCACGCCTAGTGATTTTTCCTTATAAAGGTGAAACAACATGGTGCTTCACTCATCTACATAAGGATAAAATAATGATATTGAATGCCTATGGTATTCCGATCACATCCCTCAGAGCCGAAGACCTCAGAATTCAGTACAAAACCCCGGAGCCTACTGTATCGTTAGATGAATTGTTTCTAGATAAATTCAGAGTCAATCACAAGGACTTCAAAAGCTTGATGGAATATTGGTTTGTAGATGAAGAGTGGCTGGTGTAGCAAGGAGAAATATATATCCCTACATAGTACCTAAAGGATCCATACTGAATCCTGAATGTAATGATATATAGGCTCTAGAGAGAGGAAACTAGCACTCATTTCATAATGCAATGGTTTTCGATGGCCTACAAAGTGGTCAAGATAGGGAAAGCATTCAACTAGGAAAACATATTATCTTTCATCATCACGAGTTGAGCTTAGGAAGCCCAAGGTATGGATAATCCTGGCTTTTAAATGATGACCTACCTTATCGATGCAATTTTCATAGCACATAAATTTCTTGCTTTTAATTGGGCTTGGAACCCAATCCAAGCCCCAAATCATGTGTATTGTTCACAATTATGGGAAGAGAACTATAAAGAATACTTATATGATATCTGTGATTACTTCCTGGATCCTTTACATAAATTTTTCTTTGGGTTTCACCCATATAGAATATCTCCAGGGGCCATGAGAGAAATAAGAGATTGGTACATGAAGAAGTATTACACTTATGTCATAATATATGGAGCCACAATACCTCCTCATTTGCTGCCAAAATGTGTTCCTGATAAAATTTTATCCAAATATGTATCCTATTAGACAATCAACAAAAGCGTCACTACATCATCATCAGAGAAAAATAAAATATATTGGCCAATATTTCCTCTCCACGTAGGAACATACTCTTTGTTGAAAAAATGACATGCTGAGAAAGAGGCCAAAACTATAGGAGATACATGTTTATGTGCTTGAGAAAAGAAAATACATGATCCCCAAATGGTGATATTTGAGAACAAAAGGGATGTCAAGTTAGCACAACAAATTTTTCATGAGGTCAATTATGAAGAGTATATCTTCTGAGGAGACCTATATTTTGAAGAAGTACTATAAAGGATCCTGAATGAACCAACCATTGAAAAAATCAATAAAGAGAAAGATATATTCCAGAATTTGTGATTGTGGTGAATGTATTCGAGACTTTTATTAATGAATTTATCCTTTATTTGAGTATTTCAAAAATTATTGTAAATATTTTTTTTTGCAATTTCACTGTATGCTCATATTATCACAATTTTATCCATTGAATGAAACTATAATATTATCAATAACCAATATCAACTAATTGTTAATGTTTTGATGATATTATTGTGCTCATTTACCATTTTAGTGTATGAACTTATTCTAATTCAAAAGGTATTATTTTTTTCACGGTATTCAATCTTCTTTAGTTTGCTCCTGATCAGGATAGGATTAGTTTAGTCTAGGACTACATCTTAGAATAGTTGTAGGAAACATAGTTTAGTTTAGTTTTACATTTTGATTCATCTGAGAACCTTCCATTCTCATATGCATATTTAGGTAGAAAATTTAGAGTGGAAACCAACCAATATTCTAGTCGAAAACACTATCCCAAATGAGAGTGGTCCAATTGGGACTTGCCATCAGGCAATCTCCCTTACCTGCTTGAAAATCCATTCAGACCCATTAACAAAATATTCCCATAAATGTTGTGAGGATGGAGAAACTATATGAACTTCAAGATAGTTCAAAAAAGTAAAAGACCAATAGTTTAGCAATGCAGTTTGATGTGATTAATCTGGGAACAAATAATGTACCTCAAAACATGAACCTTAGAAAAAAAATTTCCCTTAATGCAAGGAAAGATTTTTTAAATTTGTTCAAAGAATATAAAGATATATTTTCTTTGAAATATGATGATCTCAAAACCTATGATACAAATATTATCCAACATATCATCCCAATGAAGCCTCAAACAAAGCATTTCTATCAAAAATTGAGGAAAATACACCCAAGTTTAGAGCCTCAAGTAAAAATGGAATTAAATAAGTTATTGGTAGGAAGGATAATATTCCCAGTTAAACACACTTAATGGATGCCCAATCTAGTGTCTGTGAGGAAAAATAATGGATACATTAGGCTCTGTGTCGATTTCAAAAATATAAATAAGGCCTCTGAAAAAGACAATTATCTCGTGCCACCCATGGAACAAATCCTTCAATGTGTCTCAGGTTCGGAAATGCTCTCATTACTAGATGGATTTGCAGCTTACAATCATGTCTTTGTTTCCCATCAGGACCAACTCAATACTACCTTCTGAACTAAATGAGGAACTTATGCTTATAGGAAAATTCCATTTGGATTAAAAAACGCTGGGGAAACCTTCCAGAGAGCTATCGACATAGCATTTACAAGACTAATCGGTTATTATGTAGTGGTGTATCTTGATGATGTCACAATCTTCTCCAAATATAGAAAATATCATACAACTCATTTAAGGATAATATTTAATAGGTGTAGAATATATTGCATCTCACTAAACCTAAATAAATCTATTTTTACAGTTCATAAATGTAGACTCTTTAGATTCATTGTGTCTAAAGAAGGCATGATGATCGAGCCTGAGAGAAGTGAAGCCATCTAAAAAATACGTCCTCCCCGTAACATGAAAACTATGCAATCATTCCTTGGAAAGATTAATTTTGTGAGGAGATTTGTCCCCGGATTTGTTGGAACTATCAAACCCATCCAAGACATGATAAAGAAGACTGCAAAGTTTAAATGGGGTTCTAACGAAAATGCATCTTTTGAAAAAATCAAAGAATATATAATAAAGGTTCCTGCATTGATGATTTCATACTTTAGCAAAGATTTCATACTCTACACATTCGCTTCTAATATTGCATTTGAAATTTTCTTAACATAGAATAACCATGAAGGAAATGAATTCTCAATTGCCTTCATGAGTTCAAGACTACAAGGAGAAAAAATTAACTATCCAGAAGTGATTGTACCTTACTCGGATGTGAGAAACTTCTTGGTAGAAAAGGATTTGGGAGAGAAAAACTTGACTATCCGGAAGTGATTGTACCTTACTTGATCAAATAAAAAACCAAGATGATTGTACCTTACTCGGCTGTGAGAAAAATCTTGGTACAAAAGTATTTGGGAGAGAAAAGAGCTAAATGGATAACAAATTTGAAATAATATGACTTGGAAATTAAGTCTGCTAAAATTGTCAAGGGCCAAGGTTTATGCAAATTGGCAGTCAAAACAACATATGACAGAACCAGTGAAGATGGTATTTATCAAGATCAAATCTTATTTGAGAATGAGATCTGGTATATCCCTGTTGACAACGATCAATTGTATTATTAAATGAAGTATTATTTAACCCATGGTTCTACTCCACAATACATAGAGACAAAGAAGAAGAGGCCCCTCAGAATTAAATTAGCCTAATATCATCTTACTCAAGGAATGCTATTCATAAATAATTTTTATGGTGTTTTCTTGAGATGTCTTGAGAAGGAGGATGCTGATAAAGTCCTTGAATAACTTCATGATGGTCCAGTTGGAGCACACTTTGGGGGAGACACCACAACACTTCAAATTATGAGAGCTAGCTACTACTGGCCTACATTGTTTAAATATTTTCATGCTTATGTAAGAAAGTGCCAAGAATTCCAAAGGTTGGATGGAAAAGAAAAGAATATTTCTTTTCCCCATTAATCTATTACAATTGAAAGCCAATTTCAGAAATGGGGCTTAGAAGTGACAGGAGATATTAATCCTAACTCTTCCCAATTGCACAAGTACATCCTTACTTCTACATATTATTTCACCAGATGGACTGAGAAATACCTCTGAAGACTGTCAATGAAAATAAGGTGATATATTTCCTGGACTTGTTTATTATAACTAGATTTGGTGTCCTAGAATCATTGGTTTTTGAAAATGCCAAATATTTCTCTTCTTTAAGATTAACTAAATATGCTCTAGAAATAAACATTAAAATCAAATATTCAGATAATTATGACCCTCAAGGGAATGGGCTAGCATAATCTACTAATAATAATCTAATTAAGATATTGAAGAGAACTATAACTGATCACCAAAGAAATTGGCACTTATCCCTCCTAAATGCCCTATGGGATGATAGAGTAACACCAAATATTCTTTGGAAAATTCTCCTTTCTTCCTTGTTTATGGAAAATAATCCATTTTTCCTACCCATACCTTCTTACCTTCATTGCAAATTTCTTGATTTGTCCAAGATAAAGAGTAACCAATTATGCAACAAAGGTTGAGCATTATCCTTAAACTTGAAGAAGAAAGGGAAAACTATAAAATAAACTTAATGAAACATCAGGAAATAGTCAAGAGATGGTTTGAAAATTCATCTGTAGGGAATACAAACTTTCGATAGGGTGATTTGGTCCTCAAGTGGGATAAAGGAAATGAAGTAAAAGGAAAACATACCAAGTTTCAAAAGATCTAGTTAGGCCCATATCAAATCTAGCAGAAAATTGGGTCAAGAACCTTTAAAATCAAGACATTGGAGGGAGATGTGGAGCAACTCCATATCAATGGACAAATTCTTAAATGATACTTCTCCTAATAACCTCAGGTGATGCATTTTTTTATAAATAATAGGTTTTCTCTTCTTTTGATATTTGTAAATACTTTTAGAATAAAGTCTCCCACATCTCTTTCTATTTTCAAGTCTGTTTATTCTATTACTTTTGCAATAAATCCTCTATTGATCTCTCATTTCATTCGTGCACAAAATGTTAATTGTTGGAGATTGTGTTATAGAACAAAATGCTCAACTTGTGTATAAATAACTTTTCAGTTGCTCAAGAAGTGAGAAAGATGCCTTGCATTTTGATTGAAAGCATCATAACATAACTTATGGTTGCACCGAATGGGAAGGATTCATGATGCTCTGTTTCTGAGAAAACACCAGAATATGGATGAAGTGACTACATATACTTAAATTATAGATTTTTTTTCATCTGTGTGATCACTATCACATTCAAATCATGGTCCCACAAGATAGAGTATAGGTGACAAGTTCATATGTCTTCTAGATAATATTTGTGAGATTTCCCCTTCTATAGATGAATATGAAATATTACCATAAATATTATTGGAAAAGGACCCATGAGGATAAATACTAGATGAGACCTATTGGGTGGATCGAATGACAATTCAAGTCAAGGTGGATCGACAACAAGTCGAAGGTCTAGGTGAGTTGACCGGGTAAAGTTGAAGTCGAAGGTCAAGGTGGTTCAACATGGTAAAGACATCGAAAAAAAGTCAAAGAGGTCAACCAATAAGAGGTTTATAGGCAGGAATGTGGCAACCAACTGAATATCAAATGAAGTCCAACTAATAGTCGATGGTTAATCCGACTTGGCAGTGGGCTGTAACAAAATCCTGAGATTCATGGGATTTGTAGCCAATGATATGTAACCATTTTTGGGTGCCTTTTATTTAGGGTTTTTCCTACTGTAAATCCTATAAATAAGGTGTGTTTTAATTGTATAAATGATGATGAATGGATAATCGCCAAGAATCAATAATCATAGAGGTTGTTGGTCATGTAGATGTAAGAAAAATTGGCTATAGGGTTGTTCTTGTGTAAGAACGAGGGTATGATATCGATTGTGTCTTAGGTATGGACCAAGGGTAGACATGTAACCTTTTATTCTAAATGAATAAGACAACAAGAGAGCATAACACTCAAGAAATGTTGGTTTTCCAGGGTAAAATCTTTGTGTACTATGTGTTTTCTTTGTCATTTACTTTCTTGATTATATATTTCTTCCTATATTCTACTAGGTTTAGCATGGAAGTTTCCTCATTTCCTAACATGTGGTATTAAAGATTGGCTTAACAACCTTGGATCTAAGCTAAATCCTAGGTTCAATAAGAGTCATAACTCTGAAATATTTAAATATTGTGCTAAATATTGTGTTATAGAATGGCGAGCAACTCGAGAATAGAGATTGAAAAATTCAATGGCCAGAATTTTGAGCTTTGGAAGCTTAAAATTGATTATCTCCTTGTAGATCAAGAACAATGGAAAATATTCTATCCAAGTACCATGCCGATAGGTATGTCGATGAAAGAATGGGAGAAACTCGAGAGAAGAGAAAGGAGTACGATTCAACTTTGTCTTGTAGATTCGATACTATTGAATGTCTCAGGTGAATACTTGGACAAGAAGCTATAGGACAAGTTGGGAATATTATACCAATAAAAACATTTGGTAAATAAGTTGTTTCTCATAAAGAAACTATATCTTATGAGGATGAGGGATGGTAGTTCGACGAATGAGCATTTAAATGCGTTTAATACCATTATAAGCAAGTTATCTTCCATGGATATTAAAATCACTAAGGAGGAGAAATGTATTATCCTATTATGTTCTTTTCTAGACTCCTGGGATAAATCAGTCATGCCTATAGGGATTAATACAACCACATTAGCGCTAGAATAAATGGTTGCATCTCCACTGCCAGAATAAATGAGAAGGAATAACATAGAAGGATTGACCAAAGATGCTTTAGTGGTGAGAGGTAAACTGATTGACAAAGATAAAGGAAAATTCTCTGGTAGAAAGTCTAAGTCAAAGGGTAGATATAAATCCCATGTTTAGTTGAAGAGAATATGCTGGAAATGTGGTAAAGCTAGGAATTACAAAAGGGACTGTGATTCAAAGGAAATGGAAGTTAGTATAGGATTCAATGAGAAGCAGTCGACTGAGAGAAAGACAAATATAGATAATGGAGGCGATGCGTATGTGGCATCGAACAATACAAAATATGATCAAGATGTTTAGTTGATCGAATCAGGATCATCCTATCATATGACACCACATAGAGAACGGTTATGAAAATATGAACAATATGAAGGAGGATAAGTGTTCTTGGGGGATGGATTGACAACCAAAATTATTAGATGAGGAAGAGTTCGACTGATACTATAGGATGGGAGGAGTAGAACCATTCCAGGTGTGATACACATTTCAGGTTTGGAAAGAAACCTAATATCTTTCAGCAAGATGAGTGATGCAAGGGTGCACACTCTATTTTAAAAGGATTCATGCAATATAGTCATAGGTATGATTGTCTTAATGAAAGGGGTTAGTATTGGAACCCTATACAAGTTAATAGGGAGTGTCGAATTGATTGGATGAAACAACATCACTATTCTTGAAGTTGACTTGACTTCGACTCAACTCGAGCTGAGTCGATTAAAACTAAATCAACAAGTCATCATAAATTCAACCCGACCATGCTATGGCATGAGAGGATGGGACACATTGGAGAAAAAGGACTTCAAGCTATGCATAACAAAGGTATGGTCGAATAATTTCCTAAATGTAGCTTAGAAGTCGAGTTTTGTGAACATTGTATATATGGAAAACAAAGTTGGGTGAGGTTCCCATATGAAGTGATAAGGGAAAATGGGATTATAGAGTTGGTTCATAGTGACATGCTTGGCCCTGTTACAGTTCCTTCACTTGGTGGATCCCTATATTAAGTCTCATTCATGGATGATTTTTCTAGGAAGAAATGGATATATTTCCTGAGGAAGAAATAATAGGTTTTAGAGAAATTCAAAGAGTTTAAATCTCTTGTAGAAAATCAGAAAGATAAGAAGATTAAGGTGCTGAGAACTGACAACGGTGGTGAATTCATGGAAAATTAGTTCATCAGTTCTACAAGCAATGTGGCATAGCATGCAAAACTACCACACCATATACCCCATAGAAAAATGTAGTTGCCTAGAGAATGAACAAAACATTGATAGACAAGGAAAGGAGCATGCTTAGTGGTGCTAGGCTCGCATAAGAATTCTAGGTGGAGGTAGTCAACACTGGAAAATATCTATTGAATATGTTTCCTTCATCGACGCTAGTTGACACGACTCCACATGAGGTATGTTCAGGTAAGAAGCCTTTGATTTCACATCTCAAAGTATTTGGTTGTGATGAATTTGTGCATGTTCCCAAGGAATATAGGAGAAAGTTGGACAAGAAGGTAGTTGAATGTATTTTCATTGGATACAAATAAGGAATGAAAGGATATAATCTCTGGGATCCTGCATAAAGGAAAATAGTGTATAGTCGAGATGTGGTATTCAGAGAAGTCAAAAGTAAGTCTGAGCCTGAAGAAATTGTTTAGACTGAGAATAATCTAGAGAAGGTATAGTTTGAATTGAGGAATGAAGAAGATGATTCAAAAGAGTAAACCGAATCAAAAGAAGAGGTGGAAAAATCGACCCCAGTTGTAAGGAGGTCAGAATGAATAAGAAAACCAGTCAAAAGGTATAGTCCACTCGAATTACATTCCACATTCGTGTTAACTGCCACCAATGATGAGCCCAAGTCGGTCGAGGAGGTAGTAGACTTAATAGAGGGAAAACTCTGGAAGGATGCCATGGTCAAAGAAATGGAATCCTTGCACAAGAATGAGACATGGGACTTAGTCAAATTACCTATTGGAAGAAATCCTATCAGTAGAAAATATTATTCAAGAAGAAGATGAATGTAGTAGGTCTAGTCGAGAAATTCAAAGCTCGAATGGTAGCAAAAGGATATTCCCAAGTCAAAGGAGTCGACTTTGGTGAGATTTTTTCTCCTATTGTAAAATTAAATTCCATTAGAGTATTAATGTCTCTAGCTGCAACATTTGATCTGGAAATAGAATAGATGGATGTGAAGACAACATTCGTACATGAGGATCTGGAAGAGAAAATCTACATGAAACAACCTGAAGGATTTTTAGTAAATGGAAAGAAAGATTTGGTGTGCAAACTGGAAAGATCCCTTTATGGTCTAAAGCAATCACCAAGGATGTGGTACCAAAAGTTCGACACATACATCCATATTTTGGGGTTTGTGAGAAGAAAATCTTATCACTGCATATATTACAAAGAAGAAGGTGGGTGCTTCATATATGTAGCATTGTATTTCGATGACATGTTGTTGATTGGAAACACCATGGATAAAATAAAGGAGGTGAAGAAGAAACTATCCTCCAAGTTTGTTATGAAGGATCTTGGTGAAACAAACTTCATTATGTGAATGTATATTAAGAGATATTGAGCAACTAGAAATCTCTAGTTGAACCAGATGAAGTATATTGAAATATCTTGAAACATTTCAACATCCAGGATTGCAAACCTGTGAAGGTTCCAATTCTTATGGGAGCAAGGATAACTACTGAACAATGTCCAAAGAAACATGAGGAAATAGAGGACATGGCACATGTTCCCTATGCAAGTGATGTTGATAGTATAATGTATGAAATGGTATACACTCAACCAAACATTTCCAATGCAGTGGGAGTGTTGAGGCGATACATGTTGACACCTAGGAAGGAGCATTGGACAATTGTCAAAAGAGTATTCAGGTATTTGTGTAGCACAAAATATTATGCTATATGCTACCAAGGAAAACTTGGAGGTGATAGTGAATTAAATGTACATGGCTTTGTTGACACCGATTGGGATGGAGATTTGGATCGATGGAGGTTGACCAATGTATATGTATTCAAAATGTTAAGTGGAGAAATCAACTAGATGAGTAAGCGATAGGAAGTTGTAGACATGTCAAAAATATAAGTTTAATACATGGAACTCACTCATGGAAGAAAACAATTAGTATGGCTGCAAAGGTTGTGTTCATGAATCGAGTTTGAGCAGAGAGCTATGAATATAAGTTGTGACAGTAAAAGCGCAATATTTTTGGCAAAGAACCCAACTTGTCATTCTAAGACTAAGAAAATTGATGTACAATACCATTTCTTGAGAGACAATGTGGAAAGAAACAAGGTTCTGCTGGAGAAAGTAGACATGTTGGAAAACATAATAGACTCTTTGACCAAGTTTGTGAGTGTTGTGAAGTTCTCTTGGTGCAGAGAGGAAATGGGCATTGCTACCCTAGGTTTGTGAAAAAGAGTTCATGGGTCTTCCAGTTTCAGTAAAGAAGAAAAAAAGTAGGACAATGTTTGGTCTTTTATATTCTCCACAGTGAAATTTCAGACGAGGTGGATCGACAAAAATTCAAAGGCCGAGGTGATTAAAGTGAGTAAATTTGAATTTGAAGGTTGAGGTGGTTCGACATGGAAATACATCGACAACAAGTCGAAGAGGTCAACCGAAAATATGTCAATAGGTGGGTGTGTGGCAACTGATTGAAGACCGAATGAAGGCCGGCTAGTAGTCGATGGGTAATCCAACTTCGTAGTCGGTTGTAACAGAATCCTGAGATTCATGGGATTTGTAACCAATGATCTACGTGGATCTGTAAATTTTTTTGGGTTCCTTTTCTTTAGGGTTTTTCCTACTTTAAATATTATAAAGAAGGCATGTTGTAATGCTGTAAATGATGATGAATGTCTAATCACCAAAAATCAATAATCGTAGAGGTTGTTGGTCATGTATATGTAAGCCAAATTGGCTATAGGGTTGCTCTTATGTAAGCACGAGGGTATGATGTCGATTTTTTCTTAGGTGTGGACCAAGGTTAGACATGTAACCTTTTATTCTGAATGAATAAGACAATAAGAGAGCATAATGCTCAAGGAATTTTGATTTTCCCAGTTTGGGTTTCCAGGGTAAAATATCTGTGTACTATGTATTTTCTTTGTCATTTAATTTCTTGATTATATATTTCTTCCTCTCTTATGGTAGGTTTAGCATGTAAGTGTCCTCATTTCCTAAAAAGAATAACATATCAAATCAACTCTTGTATTACCCCACTTCCTAGACACCCATAATGTGTAAACGCTACATATATTACAAATCTAAAGGGTGAAATTTAAAGCTTAAACATCTAGGAAGTTGAAAGCATCAATGATTGTGTGGGAAGTATAAGTATACCCGTCGAGGATATGGATTCTCTATAGTAGTGGGACTATTCTTGTTTGATACTGTGGAAACTTCATTGGGGCTATGTACGCTCACTAACAATAAAGCAATGATAGGAAAGAAGAGATAAGGAACACACATCAGTATAAAAATATTCAACAAAACTCTTATGTGATGTCTCGTTCCTATCAAATTTCTGAATTAAGTTAACTAAATCCCATCCCATATTATCTCACATAAATTATTTCGAGGATCATCCAAGCTGTATCGCCTCCTCTTTTGTTAGTAAGAGCTAGTGATGTGGGTCCACGATACAGAGGGAAATGTAATATATGAAGATCGAATGTATATCATCTAGGGTTAAATCTGGAGAAGAGAGAACTGGTTCTCCCAACAAGTTTCCATTTGTTGTGACATCCAAAACAACCCACTAAAATTATTGAGCTTAAAGGATTTTAGTGGGTACCCACCTACCAACATTTCAACAAAGTACTGATCACTATTAACCCAACTGGCCATTCATTCATAAGACTACTTTTTGTACATAATATCTGAAGTTGATCTAATGAAAAATTGACAAGTACTAGAGCCCTCAAGTTACATTGATTAATGACCCCATTTTTATTTCCACTCGAGTCCTGAACCTTATTAGGAACCCCCTCTGTAATGATGCAAAAACTCCTTACCTGTATGACCCTTGTTTAAGTGTAGTTGGGACTTCCTTCCACTAACACATATGGTATTGAAGTCCGATGGGGTGTTCCGACATTACAGACAAAATCCACCTTATCATTGGATATTACCCATTAATTCTAAAATTTCATTATATTTTTTTCTTGGCCCCCAATGTTCATCAGACATACGACATAATTTAGTGTTCAACATATTTTCGACTCGTATTCAATGATTTTCAAGACCAATTAAATCACCATCATGACCACCATTACCCTATGTCTTGCTTCTATGGCACCTATTGGCACTTCCATGTCAACAAAGTTTTGTGTCATTGGTGCATTTTACACCTAATTGGGCCTTAATTATGCCATCTAGGGGGATAAAAATGTTCATCATAGGATTATTAAGCCCACATTGTCTTAATTGATATGTCAATTATGCCTGATATAACAACTAAAGATGTATGGATCGAGATAATTATGCCTGCATTGTCTTGATTGAGACGTCAATTATTCCTATTATGGGGGCTAAAAATGTTCTGCACAAGCTAATTATGCTTGCTCTACCTCCCGATGTCAATTAAACATGAATGGATAAAATATATGATTGGTAAGTACACAGATTAATGGATGAACATAGTACATATTATAATTTTTCATGATGTGGGCATGTTGGATAGTACCTGACCTAGATCAGTTGTGCCACCAGATATCCTATGAGAGAATTTCAATCATATGTTGGTTAATGTGACCATTGAAGTCATATGATGGCTAGTCCTGACCGGTACTGCCATGTCTCAAAGTTACCCTTTGTATAATGAAGGGACAATAGTACATGGAATAATAAGTATCCCATTGAGTGGTTGAGTCTGTGTAATCTGAGTGCCCCAGAGGTTTCTCAGGATGCTAAATCCATTTATGCATTCAAAAATCCAATTTAAACAACATAAAATTGCAATTTTTCCTAGATTTAGATCACCATATTCAGGTGAAAAATGTCAATTAAACATAAAATGTTTAGACTACACCACCATGGGGGAAAATTAGGAAGGATTTAGGTGTCTGGCTTAGAGGTCACAGTACTACACCCATATGTGGATGGTGCCACCAGTAAAGAAGAAGCACTCCACATCAACATTGACAACCCAGGAGGCCGCAAGACAGAGAAAGGGGGAGTCTCCAGTAGAAGTGGGAGGAACAAAGCAAATGGATCATATATTGAGGGGAAGAATTGATGATGCCAATATTGTCAAGGGAATGTGATAGTGCAATGAGAGAGGAGACAAAGTATTTCGCGAGAAGGAATATCTTTGGGTTGTTCAGGCCAAATGGGAGTTGAATGTGTTTGACCCATGTATAGGATACTGTGAAAGTTTCTTAGGAACATGACCATAACAATTGGAAAACATAAACCTTTTTGGTATCAATACTATCCATCCCCACCATAGTATTCTTCCTCGAGCTCTTCCCCAATACTTCCATTTCTCTCTTCCCACCTAGTGGTGCACCCTCCATATTCATACCACATTCTGTATATTCCATTAGACCCTTCAGTGCACTACCAGTTTTGGAACCCATTGGCACTGTAATATGATTTAGTACCCACCCACAATGTGAAGCTAATGACTAGATAAAACACACTTTCGAGTATCGATTGCAACAGATGACTGGATACAACAAGGTAGAGTGTGCCTCAAGTACTAATCATTGCCTCAAAGTTGTAAAATTTGGCTTGGGGACCTATGAATACATGTAAATTTAGTTATGATCCACTTATGTAAGCGACCTATGGGTGGCAGTGGTCCCCATAGGGGACATAATATATAAGGTTGTAACAAATGGCTGGAGGACCTGTGAATACATGTAAATTTAGTTATGATCCACTTATGTAAGTGACCTATGGGTCACGCTGGTCCCCACGGGGAACATAACATATAAGGTTTCAAGTAGAGAGATAGCAAAGGAGATTAGTCTTGTTATGGTTTCCTTAGCAGGAATCTTCGTAGAGGAGAAATTTGTAGAATTTGTATTACAATTTTCCCAGTTTTGTAATGGAGATTTTATATGTGATGTTTGTCATGTAGGGATCCTTATATATTTATGAGGAATTACTGGAAGATCAATAATGTTTTTGAATCATACTTGTCTTATATGTGATTTTTGATGTGATCTTTAGTGATTATCTGCAATCTTTAATTGATTTTTAATTCATCTCTTTAATAATTTCTTAATCTACCTACAAGAAATATTTATATTTCAGTTTTTTTTTTATGAGAAAAAAATCATTGTATTGATATTTGTTGTGGAAATGACATACACATTGATGAGTTCCCTTCTAATTTTAACGTTAGCAATCATTTCCTTTATAGAATGCCTCTATCATATAGGACTATAACATATGCTTATGACTTTGACTCTTACAATCATCCTTAGACATATCACTCTTTAAACAAATAATTCCATATCTTCGTATTGATGCTGAGACAAAACCATGAGACAAACTCTCCCTAAATTTACATAAAAAAAAATTAAACCAAGACCAAAAATCCATTCATCAAAAAATATGTAAGAGTATAAAATCTATAAGAGTATGGGCCTTAATCTCATGAACACACTAAAACACTTCCTCCAAAATGAGTTCTTCCTTTGATAATTGATCATCTTTGTGGTTGAATTCTCGATAGACATGAGCGAAGGACACCTCTTAAAAAATAATTTTATTTTAATCCTATTGAAAATAGGCCCCAAATCCAAGTTATAAATGTTACTTTTACCATTTTCCTAGTCAATAAGAAGTCTAGAGTCATGAAAGACTTGTAGCCTCTTAACCTGCATGTCCACTGCTGCAACCTTAATTAGGATCCAGGTGGAATTGAGTTATGCTCTATTGTTTGTGCCCAAACTTGCTCAATGTTGTATTATACCTAAGATTTGAGTTGTGAAATTTTTTGGGGATTTTGTTTGTCATTGTAGACCTGGTCATGTTGATTATTTTCCAATTGAAAGTTTAAAAAGGGAGGTTGTGCAAAAGAGGAAAATTTTTCCTTGTAATTTGCAAGGTATAAATTGTACTAAGTGACTAAATGAAAATGCACACCCAAGCTTCCCTGTAGCTCCAAAATTTGTTTTATAAGTTTTAATATGGATTTACATAAATGGAAAATTTACCTATGAATATAAAGTTCAATTGAAGGAGATGAGAGGTTTCTTTCATGCACCTAGAGTTGAGATTTCATGTAAATTTGAAGGGAAAACTGCCTCAAACTCAAATGCACACCCTAGTCTCTAATTTGAGCCAACTTCAGTGGTTCATCTTGCATAAGTTGTAGTTTGTGATTTCACACACGTTTATAAACTTATATTGGAATTTTGAGACATAAACCTATCTGGTGTGCATAAAGGATAAAAATTGCATTGTAAAACCAAAGTGCCAAATTGTTAAAGTTGGATATATTAAATTGCCCACCCAAAGTTGGATAAGGATCAATAATTTAGGATTTAATTTGTAAATTGATCATTCCAACATGTATAACCTGTTTGTACAATTAGTAATGCATTTACACTCCAAAAAGGATGATTTCTATGCACAAATATTCATGGAATTTTGATGAATCAGAGGATGGTGGGTTAGGAGATAAACCAAGGTCAATTTTTCATTAAGAGTCATAAAAGACTCCTTTGTTGAAAAATATGCAAGAGATGCATAGTAAAACCCTAGAAATGCAAAAAAAGTTTGTAAAAAGTAACCCAATGTTGTATTATTCCTTAGATTTGAGTTTTGCAAGTTCACGGGGATGTGTTTTATCATAATAGAACTGGTCATGTTGTTTATTTTGCAATTGCAAGAATAAAAAGGGTGGTTGTGCAAAAGAGGTGAATTTTTCCTTGTAATTTGCAAGATGTAAACTATACTAAGTGAGTAAATGAAAATGCACTCCCAAGCTTCCATGTAGCTCCAAAAGTTGTTTTATAAGTTTTAAGATGGAGTTACATAAATGGTAAATTTACCTATGCATCTAAGATTCAATTGAAGAACAAGAGAGGCTACTTTCATGCACCTAGAATTTGGATTTCATCTAACTTTGAAGGGAAAACCACCTTAGCCTCAAATGCATGCCCTATTCTCCAATTTGAGCCGACTTTGGTGGTTAATCTTGCATAAGATGTAGTTTTTGATTTCAAACCTGTCTATAGATGTATATTGGCATTTTGAGACATAAACATACTTGGTGCGCATAAAGGATAAAAAATGCATTGTAAAACCAAAGTGCCAAATTGGTAAAGTTGGCTATATTAAACTGCATGCCCAAAGTTGCCTAATGATCAATAATTTATGATTTAATTTGTAAATTGATAATTCCAAGATGTATAACATGTTTGTATAATTACTAGTGCATTTACACTCCAAAAATGATGATTTCTATTCACAAAGATTCATGGAATTTTGATGGTTTAGAGGATGGTGGGTTAGAAGATAAATCAAGGTCAGTTTTTCATTAAGAGTCATAAAAGAATCTTCTATGCAAAAATAGGCAAGAGATGCAAAGTAAAACCCTGGAAATGAAAAAAATGTTTGTAAAAAGTAACCCGACGTTGTATTATACCTTATATTTGAGTTGTGCACGATGTTGGGGATGTGGTTTATCATAGTAGACATGGTCATGTTGTTTATTTTGCAATTGCAAGTTTAAAAAGGGTGGCTTTGCAAAAGAGACAAAGTTTTCCTTGTAATTTGTAAGGTGTAAACTGTACTAAGTGAGTAAATGAAAATGTACACCCAAGCTTCCCTGTAGCTCCAATTTTTTTTTACAAGTTTTAAGATGGAGTTACATAAATGGTAAATTTACCTATGCATCTAAGGTTCAATCAAAGAACACGAGAGGTTGCTTTCATGCACCTAGAATTGGGATTTCATGTAAATTTGAAGGGAAAACTACCTCAATCTCAAATGCACACCCTACTCTCCAATTTGAGCCAACTTTGGTGGTTCATCTTGGATAAGCTATAGTTTGTAATTTTACCCCTGTCTATAAACTTATATTAGCATTTTGAGACATAAACTTACATGGTGTGCATAAAGGATAAAAAAATGCATTATAAAACCAAAGTGCCAAATTGTTAAAGTTAGCTATATTAAACTACATGCCTAAAGTTGGCTAAGGATCAATAATTTAGGATTTAATTTTTAAATTTATCATTCTAATATGTATAACATCTTTGTATAATTTGTAGTGCATTTACACTCCAAAAAGGATGATTACTATGCAAAACGATTCATGGAATTTTGATTATTCAGAGGATGGTGGGTTAGGAGATAAACCAAGGTCAATTTTGCATTAAGAGTCATAAAAGTATTTTCTATGCAAAAATAGGCAAGAGATGCATAGTAAAACATTGGAAATGACAAAACTGTTTATTAAAGGTAACCCAATCTTGTATTATACCTTAGATTTGAGTTATGCAAGTTGCTAGGGATGTGGTTTATCATAGTATACCTGCTCATATTGTTTATTTTTCAATTGCAAGTTTAAAAACGATGGTTGTGCAAAAGATGCAATGTTTGCCTTGTAATTTGCAAGGTGTAAACTGAACTAAGTGAGTAAATGAAAATGCACGCCCAAGCTTCCCTGTAGCTCCAAAAGTTGTTTTATAAGTTTTAAGATGGAGTTACATAAATGGTAAATTTACCTATGCATCTAAGGTTCATTTGAAGAACATGAGAGGATGCTTTTATGCACCTAGAATTGGGATTTCATGTAATTTTGAAGGGAAAACTGCCTCAACCTCAAATGCACGCCCTATTCTCCAATTTGAGCCATCTTTGGTGGTTCATCTTGCATAAGCTGTAGTTTGTGATTACACAATTGTATATAAACTTATATTGGCATTTAGAGACATAAACCTACCTAGTGTGCATAAAGGATAAAAAATGCATTGTAAAACCAAAGTGACAAATTGGTAAACTTGGCTATATTAAACTGCACTCCCAAAGTTGGCTAAGGATCGATAGTTTAGGATTTAATTTGTAAATTGATCAATCCAATATGTATAAAATGTTTGCATAATTTGTAGTGCATTTGCACTCCAAAAAGGATGATTTCTATGCAAAATGATTCATGGAATTTTAATGACTTAGTGGATGGTAGGTTAGGAGATAAACCAAGGTTATTTTTGCATTGAAAGTCATAAAATACTATTTTGTGCCAAAATAGGAAAGAGATGCATATTAAAACCCTGGAAATGCAAAAAATATGTGTAAATAGTTATACAATGTTGTATTATACCTTAGATTTGAGTTGTGCAAGTTGTTGGGGATGTGGTTTATCATAGTAGACCCGCTCATATTGTTTATTTTGCAATTGCAAGTTTAAAAAGGGTGGTTGTGCAAAAGAGGTGAAGTTTTCCTTGTAATTTGCAAGGTGTAAACTGTACTAAGTGAGTAAATGAAAATACATGCCCAAGCTTTCTTGTAGATCCAAAAGTTGTTTTATAATTTTTAGGATGGAGTTACATAAATGGAAAATTTACCTATGCATCTAAGGTTCAATTGAGGAACAAGAGAGGTTTCTTTCATGCACCTAGAATTGGGATTTCATGTAAATTTGAAGGGAAAACTGCCTCAACCTCAAATGCACACACTATTCTCCAATTTTAGCCAACTTTGGTGGTTCATATTGTATTATCTGTAGTTTGTGATTTCATACTTGTCTGTAAAAATATATAGACATTTTAAGACATAAACCTACCTGGTGTGCATAATGGATACACATTGCATTGTAAAACCAAAGTGCCAAATTGGTAAAGTTGGCTATATTAAACTACATGCCCAAAGTTGGCTAAGGATAAATAATTTAGGATTTAATTTATAAATTGATCATTCCAAGATGTATAACATGTTTGTATAATTAGTAGTGCATTTACAGTCCAAAAAAGATGATTTCCATGCACAAAGACTCATGGCATTTTGATGATTCAAATGATGGTGGATTAGGAGATAAACCAAGGTCAATTTTGCATTAAGAGTCATTAAATACACTTCTGTGTAAAAATAGGCATGACATCCATAATAAAACCCTGGAAATGCAAAATTGTTTGTAAAAATCAAACCAATGTTGTATTATACCTTAAACTTGAGTTGTGCAAGTTGTTGGGGATGTGGTTTATCATAGTAGACATGGTCATGTTGTTTATTTTGCAATTGCAAGTTTAAAAAGGGTGGTTGTGCAAAAGAGACTAAGTTTTCCTTGTAATTTGCAAAGTGCAAACTGTACTAAGTGAGTAAATGAAAATGCACGCCCAAGATTCTCTGTATCTCCAAAACTTGTTTTATAAGTTTTAAGATGGAGTTACATAAATGGTAAATTTACCTATGCATCTAAGGTTCAATTCAAGAACAAGAGAGGTTTCTTTCATGCACCTAGAATTTGTATTTCATGTAAATTTGGATGGAAAACTGTCTCAGCCTCAAATGCATGCCCTATTCTTCAATTTGAGCCGACTTTGGTGGTTCATCTTGCATAAGCTATAGTTTGTGATTTCACACTTGTCTATAAACTTATATTGGCATTTTGAGACATAAACCTACTTGGTGTGCATAAAGGATAAAAAATGCATTGTAAAACCAAAGTGCAGAATTGGTAAAGTTAGCTATATTAAACTGTATGCCCAAAGTTGGATAAGGATCAATAATTTATGATTTAATTTGTAAATTGATAATTCCAAGATGTATAACATGCTTGCATAACTAATAGTGCATTTACACTCCAAAAATAAATATTTCTATGCATAACGATTCATGGAATTTTGATGATTCAGAGGATGGTGGGTTAGAAGATAAACCAAGGTCAGTTTTGCATTAAGAGTCATAAAAGACTCTTCTATGCAGAAATAGGCAAGAGGTGCAGAGTAAAACCCCGAAAATGGAAAAAACAATGTTTGTAAAAAGTAACCCAATCTTGTATTATAGATTATATTTGAGTTGTGCAAGTTGTTGGGGATGTGGTTTATCATAGTAGACATGGTCATGTTGTTTATTTTTCAAGTTCAAGTTTGAAAAGTGTGGTTGTGCAAAAGAGACAAAGTTTTCCTTGTAATTTTCAAGGTGTAAACTGTTTTAAGTGAGTAAGTGAAAATAAAGGCCCAAGCTTCCATGTAGCTCTAAAATTTGTTTTATATAAGCTTTAAGATGGAGTTACATAAATGTTAAATTTACTTATGCATATAACATTCACTTGAAGAACATGAGAGGTTGATTTCATGCACCTAGAATTGGGATTTCATGTAAATTTGAAGGGAAAACTACCTCAACCTCAAATGCCCGTCCTACTCTCCAATTTGAGCCAACTTTGGTAATTCATCTTGCATAATATATAGTTTGTGATTTCACACCTGTCTATAAACGTATATTGGCATTTTGAGACATAAACCTACCTGGTGTGCATAAAGGATAAAAACTGCATTATAAAACCAAAGTGCCAAATTGGTAAAGTTGGCTATATTAAACTGCATTCCCAAAGTTGGCTAAGGATCATTAATTTAGGATTTCATTTGTATATTGATCATTCCAATATGTATAACATGTTTGTGTAATTTTTAGTGCATTTACACTCCAAAAAGGATGATTACTATGCACAAAGATTCATGGCATTTTGATGATTCATAGGATGGCGGGTTAGGAGATAAACCAAGCTCATTTTTGCATTAAGAGTCATAAAAGCCTCTTCTGTGGAAAAATAGGCAAGAGATGCATAGTAAAAGCCTAGAAATGAAAAAATTGTTTGTCAAAAGTAACCCAATGTTGTATTATACCTTAGATTTGAGTTATGCAAGTTGCTAGGGATGTGGTTATCATAGTAGACCTGCTCATATTGTTTATTTTGCAATTGCAAGTTTAAAAATGGTGGTTGTGCAAAAGAGGCAATGTTTGCCTTGTAATTTGCAAGGTGTAAACTGTACTAAGTGAGTAAATGAAAATGCACGCCCAAGTTTCCATGTAGATCCAAAAGTTGTTTTATAAGTTTTAAGATGGAGTTATATAAATGGTAAATTTACCTATGCATCTAAGGTTCAATTGAAGAACATGAGAGGTTTCTTTCATGCACCTAGAATTGGAATTTCATGTAAATTTGAAGGAAAATCTGCCTCAGCCTCAAATGTATGCCCTATTCTCCAATTTGAGCCAACTTTGGTGGTTCATCTTGCATAAGCTGTAGTTTGTGATTTCGCACCTGTCTATAAACTTGTATTGGCATTTTGAGACATAAAACTACCTGGTGTGCATAAAGGATAAAAAATGCATTGTAAAACCAAAGTGACAAATTGGTAAAGTTGGCTATATTAAACTGCATTCCCAATGTTGGCTACAGATCAATAATTTAGGATTTAATTTGTAAATTGATCATTCCAATATGTATAACATGTTTGTATAATTTGTAGTGCATTTATACTCTAAAAAGGATGATTTCTATGCAAAACGTTGCATGGAATTTTGATGATTCAATGGAGGGTGGGTTAGGAGATAAGCCAAGGTCAATTTTACATTTAAAGTCATAAAATACTATTCTGTGAAAAAATAGGCAAGAGATGCATATTAAAACCCTGGAAATGCAAACAATGTTTGTAAACAATAACCCAATGTTGTATTATACTTTAGATTTGAGTTGTGCAAGTTGCTAGGGATGAGGTTTATCATAGTAGACCTGCTCATATTGTTTGTCTTGCAATTTCAAGTTTAAAAAGGGCGGTTGGGCAAAAGAGACGAAGTTTTCCTTTTAATTTGCAAGGTGTAAACTGTACTAAGTGAGTAAATGAAAATGCATGCCCAAGCTTCCCTGTAGCTCCAAAAGTTGTTTTATAAGTTTTAAGATGGAGTTACAAAAATGGTAAATTTACCTATGCATCTAAGGTTCAATTGAAGAACAAGAGAGGTTTCTTTCATGCACCTAGAATTGACATTTCATATAAATTTGAAGGGAAAACTACCTCAACCTCAAATGCACGCCCTATTCTCCAATTTGAGCCAAATTTGGTGGTTCATCTTGTAGTTGTAGTTTGTGATTTTAGACTTGTATATAAACATATATTGACATTTTGAGACATAAAATGTAACATCCCGATCTTGCGAGCACATGTTATCGACTTATTCTTTGAGGACACTTGCGTGCAAGTGAACAGGTTTTAGTACATGATTATTTGTTTAAATTATGGATCTTTATGATGATCTTTATGGTTGTGATT
>ML786192.1:553908-575898 GCA_009831015.1 Picea engelmannii | reverse complement strand
TATATATATATATATATATATATATATATATATATATATATATATATATATATATATATATATATATATATATATATATATTGACAGATGCTATTGACTACTTTTCCCTGAGTGTGCAGGGCACTTGACAGATTGTGGATGCTGAGGGCATTAATGGACCTCCTTGGACTCCATATTGAGTCAAGGAGTGGATTGTATTGGTTTGAGTATTTCATTTATGCATATGTGACATATGATTGAGTATAATATGATTTTGTGTATGGATCAATGACGATGTTTTGTTAATGAATGCAGACTAACGAATGCTTGCTAATGTGACTCACATAAGGAGTAAATGGGCCATGCACATAGAACAGATAATGAGGGAGAGGTGTGGAAGTGTTCCTGTGACAACCTACTAACACTCCCATCGTGTCTCAAGTTGCAGGTTAATGATTACCTAGTTCGAGAGGTCCACGATGTTGTGAGGGAAGACTGAGACAGTCACTCACAAATATTATAAAGGGAATGTAATAAGGCAGAGTCCTTATTCCTTAGAAGCCCTTAGTATCTCACAAGGTCGCTTGAATGGAGTGCTGACTCCAAAGGTTGGACAACTACCAAAACTAGTCAAAGGCGAGTGGAGCATAGAGTGCGTCTTGAAGGGCACATCGCATAAATAAAACTTGAGTCAATGAATCTAGGTGGCCTAGAAAACCTTGAGAGAATAATTGTAAACCTTGAAAAACTTAAGACCTTGTCAGATATGAATAATTAATGAGCAATTTATTACTTACAAATCCCCAAATGAAAGTCTAAGTGACGCCAACCTGCCCTCGGCGGCCCGATCGCCCCACCAGGATCTTCAATATCTCGGCCCGAAGAGTCGACGACTCTTCCAACTCCCTCGGGAATTCTTTACCCACAATCTTCTCGGCGATCTCCTCTTCCTGTATCGGGAGATCGGATCTCGCGATATCGTGCAACTCGCAACACTATCCTTGTGCAATCAGATACCGAAGCCCCGATCCCCGATGGTCAACGGTCAATACTTCGGGATATCACCACTCGCGATGCCGAGCCTTTGTATTTCGGAACCCCAAGCACCGAGGTGCCGATGCCACATGTTATATCCCACACAATCTCTGTGGGACCCGTCGCAACTCGCACTCCCGCGATTTCTCCGTGCTCTTTTCAACTTTGCAAACGTCGAAATGCCGAGCCCCGAATCCTGGGGATCTCGTGCCACCTGTTCCTCCAACGATTGACGGCTCCGATTAAATCGGGGGATCGCAACTCACAAATTCGACGTGCATGCAACTCTTTCACTCGCCAACCCCGCTATGCCGATGCGTGATGACAGATGGATTATACTTGTGCTTGGAAACTTCTTCTTCCAGAAGTTCAAGTCGTCGATTCTCTTCCTCTTTAAGAGTTCTTCCTGCTCCCAAAGCTCGATTTTGTTCATGCTCCTCCGGAGTCTGTTCTCACAGCACTTACAAGGAACTATCCCTCCTGAACCTTCTTTCTCTCTCTGACCCCTTCAGAGATCTTCTCGAACACGCTCCCTGTGCTCGACCTTCAATCACTTCCAACAGTGCTGAAGTCTTCCAGGTTCTGTGCTCTCGCAGCTACAACCAACCTAACCTTTCCTTTCTTAGACTTGTCACTGAGAATTTAATCCAACCTGCACTCACCTGCATGGTTTAAACAACCCAAATCACTCTGGACAAAACGAGAGCAAAAGTTCAACTGTTTAGCCTCCTCAATGCACTCTATGCAGAGGAATTTCATTGCACTCTATGCAGGAATCTCCTGGCTCAAACAGAGAAACAATTGAAACTCATTCATTCCTTCTCTCAGGTTTCGAACCTGATATGCAATCACATATGCATCATATAAAAGATAAGCATAAAAAGAAGAAAACATGCACAAGCATAATATCAACAACACACAGAGATCAAACGCTTCCATGGAATTGAATCAAAGTCTTTCCTATTAATTCAATGTCTGTACATGGAAGTTCTTCACAATTTCTCTAGTCTGCTCTTCTTCTTCTCAGAATGCTAATGCTGAATGATCTAATGCTCTCTCTACAATGATACAAGGGAGGGTGTCTATACTCTGTTTTCCCTCTCGAAAGTAAAATATGTCTAATCTACAGTTAACTCCTATCTACCAACATTAAAACTATTAAATGCCTTCTTATCTATATTACAATATAAATGCACCCAGATTTGAATGCCTTCCTTCAAACGACGGCGCAACAATCTTTTCAAAGTAATTCAAAAATGTATGCGCTGGTGCTGTCCAGCTATTCTCCTCTTTCCTCCACGCTGGCTCGCTTGGTTAAGTCGTAGATGCTCCTGCATCATACTCCTCGGCTCAAAAGATTTCATGGGCTCCTGTCCATGAGTTGCTGCACGGTGTGCCCATGCTTCTGAATCACTGCCTCTGGTTCCCAGCTGGCATCCTCCACTGGGTGGTTCTTCCATTTCACCAGGTACTCAAAATATTGCTTCCTCCTGGTCTTCTTGTCTTCTCGTTTCTCCAGTATGCACTCCATCTGCGGTTTCTGTGCAACTGGTAATTGTTTCTGCCACTGAATCACTGGTCCCTCAGTTCCAGTGTCTGCTTCCTTGGCCCTGTATGGGTATAAATCCGAAACATTGAAGATCGAAGATATCCCGATGCCTTCTGGCAACTCAAGCTCATATGCATTTTCCCCGAATTTCTTCAGGATCTTGCATGGCCCAATTTTCTTCATCTTGATCTTGTTATACGTTCCCCTTGGGAACCTTTCTTTCCTCAAGTGCGCCAGAACCATGTCACCAACTTCAAACTGAAGTTATCTCTTCCGCTGATCAGCTCTGTGCTTATATTCCTGGTTCGTCTTCTGCAGTCGCTGCTTCACCTGCGTGTGAAGTTCTTTCATTGCCTCGGCGAATCTTTCCGCACTTGCGCTGCTAGTTTCAGCCTGCTCTGACTCCCTGAGTTCAGACACTCCTCTCGGCTGTGTCCCATACAAAATTTGAAATGGACTCTTACCTGTACTCCAATTCACCGAATCGTTGTACGCAAAATCGGCTTGTGGTAGGATATGGTCCCAACTGGTGTGATGCTCCACCACTAGGCTCCTTAACAGATCTCCTAAGCTCCTGTTGACCACTTCTGTCTGCCCATCTGTGTGCGGATGGTAAGAAGAGATGAATGCCAAGTCAGTCACCAACTTCTTCCATAGCGTCCTCCAAAAATTACCTATGAACTTTGTATCTCTGTCCGAGACTATGCTTCTCGGCAATCCATGCAATCGCACAATCTCTTTGAAAAATAAGTTCGCGATGTGCGTCGTATTGCTAGTCTTATGACACGGGATAAAATGTGCCATCTTCGAGAACCTATCCATCACCACAAAGATGGAATCAACTCCCCTTTGTGTTCTCGGTAAACCCAACACAAAATCCATACTAATTGCCTCCCATGGCCTCTCTGGTATGGGCAATGGCTGATAAAGACCAGTATTCTGCTTCTGGCCCTTCGCGTGTTGACATATCCTACATCTGTCAACGAACCGTCTAACATCTGCATGCATGCCCGGCCAGTAATATGATTCACTCAGCTTGGTGAACGTTTTGTCATGTCCAAAATGACCGGCTAGTCCTCCGCTATGTTTCTCCTTCACCAAATTCTCTCTCATAGAGCAGTCTGGAATGCACAGTTGATTGCCCCGAAACATCAATCCATCCTGGATCATGAAATCAATCCAAGGGCTTCGATCCCTGAGAACTGGGTTCTCGGCTACTTCGTATGCCTCTGCAAAATCCGCATCGCCTGCATACATATCCTTCAGGTTTTCAAAACCCAGCCTCTTGATTCGGAACTCCTGCAGCAACAAACATTTTCTGCTCAAGGCATCTGCTACCTTGTTCGCAGTTCCCGAGATGTGCTTTATTATGAACGTGAAATTCTGCATGTATTCCACCCATTTCGCATGCTTTTGATTCAGCTTTTCCTGCTGACTTACAAACTGTAATGCATGGTTGTCGTTGTACAACACAAACTCCTTGGGTATCAAATAGTGCCTCCACTTCTTCAATGCATGTATGATGGCATAGAACTCTTTGTCGTACGTGGAGTACTTCAGCTTTGCATTATCCAGCTTCTCGCTGTAATATGCAATAGGTCTATCATCCTGACTCAAGACCCCTCCGACAACATATCCACTAGCATCACACTTCACTTGGAAGGTCTTCTCAAAATCCGACAGCACCAAAATTGGCTGCTCTGTTATTTTTCGCTTCAACAGATTGAAGCTTCTCTCAGCCTCGGCTGTCCACTGAAAAGATTTATGCCATTTTTTCACGGTCTCCATCATTGCGGCGCTAATTCCACTGAAGTTACGAATGAACTTTCGGTAGAAACTAGCCAAACCGTGAAAGCTCCTTACCTCAAAAACGTTTCTCGGCGATGGCCAATTCCTGATCACTTCAACCTTCTCGGGGTCCATCTTCAATTCATTTGCCGAGATTACAAAACCCAAATAAATGAGTTCTGTCTGCATGAAGGAACACTTCTTCAAATTTATCAACAGTTTCTCCTGCTGTAGCCTTCTCATCACAATGGCCAAATGCCTCAAGTGTTCAGCTCTGGTCTTGCTGAAAATCAATATGTCATCCAAGTATACAACAACAAATTTGCCAATGAATTCCCGCAAGACTTCATTCATCAGCCTCATGAATGTGCTTGGCGCGTTTGTTAACCCAAACGGCATGACCAGCCATTCGTACAAACCCTCGTTTGTTTTGAATGCTGTCTTCCATTCATCTCCCTCTCTCATCCGGATCTGATGATATCCGCTCTTAAGATCTATCTTTGAAAAATAATTTGCCCCACTTAGGCAATCCATCAAGTCATCCATTCTCGGCAGTGGAAATCTATACCTGATGGTGATCTTATTTATCGCCCTAGAGTTTGTACACATCCTCCAGCCTCCACCCTTCTTCGGACTCAGTACCGTTGGAACGACACATGGACTCAGACTCTCTCTGACCAGTCCTTTATCCTGCAGATCCTGTACCTGCCTTTTGACTTCCTCGTTCTCCTGAGGCGTCAACCTGTATGCTGCCTTGTTTGGCAAACTTGCTCCGGGTATGAGGTCAATATGATGACTCACACTCCTCATCGGTGGCAATGAACGCGGTAGTTCATCCACGATGATATCAGCAAACTCTCCCAGTAGTCGCTGAATCTCTTCTGGTAAGTCATCCACTCTCGTGCTTGTCAAGACAATTCTCGGCTTCCTAACAACAAAGAATTGTGGATCTTCATCCTTCTCCAGCTCCGTGAGAAGTTCCTTTCCACTCATGAGAAGTATTGTGCTGCTTACTTCCGGCTTTACCTCCTTATCTTTTATCGGCAGTAGTCTATGGATTCTCCCATCCTTCTCCACGGTGTATGTGTTCATCCTCCCGTCATGAACAACATTCCTATCATACTGCCATGGCCTACCCAGCAGTATATGGCACACGTCCATGGGAATAACATCGCATAGAATCTCATCATGATAATTCCCAATTTTAAATTTAACTAAGCATTGTTTAGTGACACTTGCCCGGTGTCCTTTCTGTAACCACGAGACTTTATATGGACTCGAGTGCTTAGTTGTCGTCAGCTCCAATTTATCCACCATCTCGGTCGAAACAAGATTGTCAGTTCTCCCACTGTCAACTATGACCTTGCACTTCCTGTCCTTGGCTGTACAAGCCATTTTGAACAGTCTGCTCCTCTGCACTGAGCTGTCCACCTCTTTCTCAGGTGCCAAAAGGATCTTATGCATCCCGAGTGATCTACCACTGTCAGCATTTTCACTCTCAACATCATGCCTTTGTTGCGCCTCAGCGATGTGAGCTTCACTTGTGTCCATGTTCCTGTCTGGACAATCAACGGCCTTGTGTCCTTCTTTACCACACGTGAAACATGTGATAACTCCTCCTCGACCTCTGCCTCGACCTCGGGTACGAGGAAATGTGTTCACGTCAGCATATCCTCCTTGCTGATCATTTTGCTGCCTCCTCGGCTCAAAATTTTGCTGCCTCTGCTGTGAGGTTCCACCTCCTTCAGCTTTCCCCTGAGGCCTCTTCCAATCCTCCTTGGGATTTTGTGTTCTCTCTGGGACAACAGCTTTTCCTCTGGGCTGACTTCTGCCTCGCCCTCGCTATCCCTGCTTGCGGCTCATCTTTTCTTCGGCTTTCAGAGCCATATGGTACGCATCCTCAACTGTTCGGATGGTCAGCATGCTCATCTCATCCTGAATATCATACCTGAGACCATTCAAGTATCTGGCCACCTTCTCGTCATCACTCTCCCGATGACCAGCTCGAATGTTGAGCCTGTAGAATTCTTCGGTGTATTCCTTCACCGTCATCAGCTTCTGTCTTAGGTTTTGCATATGCCTGAACAGAGTGATCTGATAGTCCCTCGGAATGAACTTCGCCTTCATCTTGGCGATCATCCGATCCCAGCTTTTGATCTTCTGTTTTCCTTTGGAACGCCTGTCTGCCTGCAACTCGTCCCACCATAAGGCTGCATGTCCCTTTAGCTTCGTGATAGCATGCCTTATCTTCTTGTCCTCTTCGATATCCTCATAATCGAAGTAGGTGTCGAGTTCTCGGATCCAATCCAGCAACTCTTCTGCGTCTAGACTTCCCTCATAGACAGGAATGTCCATCTTAGTCTTCGAGCTCATCCTCGAAATAGCCCTGATCAACCTCTCTGTCGAGGCATCTTCTGCTGTGACCTCTTCTTGGTTGTGTCCAGCTTCCTCTTCAACCTCAGGATCAATGAACTCTGTCGTACCAGCTCCACGCCTCTGGGTGGTTTCCATCTCTTCGAGTCTTACTCTGATATCTCGTATCTGACGTTCCATCTCTGGGTTGCCTGCTGGCCTACCCCTTCTTCGGGCGTCCCTGTCTTCATGATCAGGTCACTGCCTCTCCCTTCGCGGCAGCATTATGTCTTCTTCTCTCTGCTACCTGAACAAAGAGAACTTCAACTCCTGCTCTGATACCACCTGATGCAAGTCGTGTGTATCAGAGTGTCCTTCCTTTCTCCTTTCGCCTGAAATATTCAGATAGTTCCAGTCTCTGATACCACCTGATGCCAACCTGCCCTCGACGGCCCGGTCGCCCCACCAGGATCTTCAATATCTCGGCCCGAAGAGTCGACGGCTCTTCCAACTCCCTCGGGAATTCTTTACCCACAGTCTTCTCGGCGATCTCCTCTTCCTGTATCGGGAGATCGGATCTCGCGATATCGCGCAACTCGCAACACTGTCCTTGTGCAATCAGATACCGAAGCCCCAATCCCCGATGGTCAACGGTCAATACTTCAGGATATCGCCACTCGCGATGCCGAGCCTTTGTATTTCGGAACCCCAAGTACCGAGGTGCCGATGCCACGTGTTATATCCCACACAATCTCCGTGGGACCCGTCACAACTCGCACTCCCGCGATTTCTCCGTGCTCTTTTCAACTTTGAAAACGTCGAAATGCCGAGCCCCGAATCCTGGGGATCTCGTGCCACCTGTTCCTCCAATGATTGACGGCTCCGATTAAATCGGGGGATCGCGACTCGCGAATTCGACGTGCATGCAACTCTTGCACTCGCCAACCCCGCTATGCTGATGCGCGATGACAAATGGATTATACTTGTGCTTGGAAACTTCTTCTTCCAGAAGTTCAAGTCGTCAATTCTCTTCCTCTTTAAGAGTTCTTCCTGCTCCCAAAGCTCGATTCTGTTCACGCTCCTCCGGGGTCTGTTCTCACAGCACTTACAAGGAACTATCCCTCCTGAACCTTCTTTCTCTCTCTGACCCCTTCAGAGATCTTCTCGAACACGCTGCCTGTGCTCGACCTTCAATCACTTCCAACAGTGCTGAAGTCTTCCAGGTTCTGTTCTCTCGCAGCTACAACCAACCTGACCTTTCCTTTCTCAGACTTGTCACTGAGAATTTAATCCAACCTGCACTCACCTACACGGTTTAAACAACCCAAATCACTCTGGACAAAACGAGAGCAAAAGTTCAACTGTTTAGCCTCCTCAACGCACTCTATGCGGAGGAATTTCACTGCACTCTATGCAGGAATCTCCTGGCTCAAACAGAGAAACAATTGAAACTCATTCACTCATTCTCTCAGGTTTCGAACCTGATATGCAATCACATATGCAGCATATAAAAGATAAGCATAAAAAGAAGCAAACATGCACAAGCATAATATCAACAACACACAGAGATCAAACGCATCCATGGAATTGAATCAAAGTCTTTCCTATTAATTCAATGTCTGTACATGGAAGTTCTTCACAATTTCTCTAGTCTTCTCTTCTTCTTCTCAGAATGCTAATGCTGAATGATCTAATGCTTTCTCTACAATGATACAAGGGAGGGTGTCTATACTCTGTTTTCCCTCTCGAAAGTAAAACCTGTCTAATCTACAGTTAACTCCTATCTACCAGCATTAAAACTATTAAATGCCTTCTTATCTATATTACAATATAAATGCGCCCGGCTTTGAATGCCTTCCTTCAAACGACGGCGCAACAATATTTTCAAAGTAATTCAAAAATGTATGCGCTAGTGCTGTCCAGCTATTCTCCTCTTTCCTCCATGCTGGCTCGCTTGGTTAAGTCGTAGATGCTCCTGCATCACTAAGCCTATTAAAAAATTAAGCCTAAGTATTAGTTTGGTGAGAAGACTAAAACTGAAAATTAGTTAGATGGAAAGTATTACATATATTTAGGAAATAAAAATTAACAATTTATCTAGAGGATGACAATAATTATTATATACTTGTATTCTTAAAGAGAAGGTGTTTTATCTAGTTGCATATTTATGGTTTGCTTTTACACTTAAGGGTAGGATGTCAGACTAGTATAAGAGTCATTGAACAAATTAATTGTTAATTATAAATGATTTCATTTGGGTTATAAATTGGATACATAATGGAAAAGTGGTTAATTTAATGTATTGATCTTCTATGGGTTCTCTTAATGAATATGAAAATTTATCTTTTCCTTGCATACTCCTAGAAGATATTCCTTAAGATGAAGATGTATAGTTAACTATCTGAGATTAAGATTGTTTTTGTGCGCTTGATTTATTATTCTCATGTAAATCCTCTTACTCATTACACTTAGTTGTTGCTTGAGGGATTTATTAGGTAGAGTAGATTATTATTATTTGCACTTGATGAAATGATGATTAAGTATGTTGATATTCTAGGTAGAGTAGTGATGTGTGATTGAGTTATGGAATTTAGATACTTCCTTGTTCCTCAGAACAGTCACCAGTTTCGAGACCTTGAGTGGTCAAAATCAATCGTATGAATCCTAGACTTGAGCATTACTTATGTGTCTTGGAGGTCCTAACCATGCAGGATAGCATGGGCGAGTAGTTCTTTTAATATTCAGTGACATGGTTAATCAATTATTAGTATTTTCTTCAGTTGATCATGGTGCGTTGATTTGTGTCATTGTTTATTATGATGGTGTGTTGATTATGTGAAACTACTAATTGTGACGATGCGTTGATTTGTGTCGTTGTTTATTATGATGATGTGTTGATTATGTTTCGCTATTAATTATGTTAATGCATTGATTATGTGTTGTTATTAGTTATGATGATGTATCGCTTGCGATGCTATTAATTATGTTGTGACGATTTTAATATCCTAATGCGAAGAAAAAAAATATTTACCTAGTGTACATCGCTATTCGTTGTCATAATAGAGGGGTCATTACATATGGTATCAGAGTGGGTTCAACCCTGCGACTTGAGATCATTACACCTTCCACTATATTAAACACTTGATTAATAACTTGTTGCTAATTAAAATTGAAATTTTTCCATGTAGGTAATCATGGTTAGAGGACACCATGGAGGTAGACAATGTGGTGCTAGGAGAGTAGGTGTGATGCCTCTAGTAGAATACATGCCAGAGGGGTCTAACCCTGAAGGAGAAGAACAAGTCATTGGGCAGGAGAAGGTTGCGGTGGGGGATGTGGTTGGTTTGATGAGGTCTTTCCAGAGGATGCCAGAGGCCCTGATTAACTGACTAGATAGAGATGAGGACGGAGTGCCTGTACCCAATGAGGGTTCACAACGCAACCCAAATGGTAGTGGTAGCATCCATAGAGAACTCGAGAAGGTGAAGTTTCCCGAGTTCATGGCTTCCACAGACAACTCAGCCGCTTAGGCATGGTTGGAGAACATGGTGATGTGCTTTGCATTTCATGACTACAACTCCAACATGAAGGTCTGCATGGAGGTATTTCAACTGAAGGGGAGTTATCTTCTATGGTGGAAGACACTCCTACCTAAAATAAACATGGTTGTCAAAGACGTGTCATGGGAACTGTTCAAGGAGCAGTTTCGGGAGAGGTATTTTTTAGAGGAATTCATCAAGTGCTACCTCAATGAATTCAACGCCTTTCGACAGGGTGGTTGTATGGTGTCGGAGTATGAGGCTAGATTCATGGAGCTAATTCAATATGATCCCCATCTGAGAAGAAAGAAGATAAAGGTCAACAAGTTTGTGTTCGATGTTAACTTCAACATTCATGTAGAGGTGAGGATCCTAATGCCTCAGACATTGCATGATGCAGTCTAGAAGGCCCTCATAGATGAGGAAGAGTTGATCAGCGAGGGTTAGGGCATGACTCCTGCAATACCGAATGGACATATGACATCATGTGCACAACAACATTAGACACCAGCCATAAAAACATCAGGGTATCGAGATATGTCGAGAGGATCCACGTTCACAACACCACGATGACCAACTCTTCATTAGAGGAATTTCTACAGAGGACCACCACATCAGTAGCAACATCGCTCGCAACGGCATCCGTTTAGGCCTGTTCAATGGAACAAACCAAGATCTTAGGCTGGTAGGCCAACAACTTCAACTTCGGGGACCAGGAGTACTAGATCAAAGAACGAATGTTGGACATGTGGAGAGACACATTACCAACGACACTGTTTGATTGAGAAGGCCAGAGCGGCCGGGTGAACATGACACACTAAAATTGGAGATATGGGCAAGGCCCACAGGATTCATGCAGCGGTGAATAACCTCCAGGCCGAACACTAGTCGATTGTGCTCAAGACATCAGGTACAATCATCGACCAAAATTTTAGTATTTTGATAGATCCAGGTGCTACAGAGAGCTTTATTTCTAGTGCAACTCTAAAGAAAATTAAGGTAAAGAAAGTCGAGAAGGAAGAGATTAGATATGTAGAAATGGATTCAGGTGCCAAACAGAAGGCTGGAGGAAGGGTTACAAACTGCAGCATTGACTTGGGATATTTTGTAACGAAGGCCAACCTATATGTCACGATCTTAGGATATTATGACATAGTGATCGATATGTAATGGTTGGAATCGCATGATGCAATACTTAACTGCAAGACGAAACAATTAAGTTTGACGGATGATGAAGGACATAGAAGAGTGATTGTAGGAAGAAACCAAGGAGTGTCCTTGAGACTCATTTCTTCCCTACAACTACAGAAGAGCATGCGCAAGGGATGAAAGTGATATGCAATATTAGTGCTAAATGAAAGGGGTGAGGTGGAAGGGTTAGAAAACCTTCCCGTAGTACGAGAGTTTGCATATGTGTTTCCATAAGGGTTATCGGGTTTGCTACCAAAAAGAGAGTTGGAGTTTACAATTGACTTGAAACCTAGAACTGAAACGATAGCAATAACATCGTATCAGATGTCAACGCCTAAGTTACAAGAGTTGAAAATGCAATTGAAGGAGTTATTAGACTTGGGACTTATATGTCCAAGTGTGTCACCTTGGGGTGAGCCTGTTATTTTCATAAGAAAGAAGGATGGGTCATGGAGACTTGTATTGACTACCGTCAATTGAGCAAGGTGACGATCAAGAACCAATATTTGTTTCCAAGAATAGATAATTTGTTTGATCAAATGAAGGGTGTGACAATGTTTTCCAAGATCGACTTGAGATCAGGGTATCACCAGTTACAAATTAAAGAGGAAGATATTCCTAAGACTGCATTCAAGATGAGGTTTGGACACTACGAGTTTACTATTTTACCGTTTGGACTGACAAATGCCCCGAGGGTATTCATGAGTTTGATGAATGGGGTGTTCCACAAATACTTAGACAAGTTTGTTCAAGTATTCATTGATGAAATACTGATATATTTTGAGACGACAGAAGAACATGAAGAACATTTAAGATTGGTACTACAATGTTTACGAGAAAACAAATTATACAGGAAACTGTTGAAATGTTCTTTTAACCAATCGAAGATTCATTACTTAGGGCACATTATATCCAATGAAGGTATCGTTGTGGATACACCAAAGGTAGAGTCTATTATGGAATGTCCTACACCGAAAAATGTACAAGAAGTATGAAACTTTATGGGTTTAGCATGATATTACTGATGGAACGTCGAAGGTTTTTCAAAGATAGCAAATTCAATCACGGAATTGTAGAAGAAAAACAAGAAGTTTGTATGGATTGAGAAATGCGCAGAAGCATTTCAAAGGTTCAAGGAGCTGTTGATGAAAAAACCGATACTAAAATTCCCCGACATGGACAAGGAATTATTGGTATGCATGGATGCATCAAAGGAAGGTTTAGGTAGAGTATTGATGCAAAATGGTCGAGTGCTCACTTACATCTCAAGGAAATTACAAAAGCATGAGGAGAACTATGCAACGCATGATTTGGATTTATTGGAAATTGTATATTTCTTGAGAGTTTGGAGACACTATTTGATTGGATGAAAATTCAAACTAAAGACAGATCACTGTGGACTACAACATATATTTAAATAGAGTGACTTGAATGTATGACAAAGGTGTTGGTCATAACTACTTAGCGAATACGACTTCGATATTACATACATAAAAGGTACGATGAATAGAGTGGCAGACGTGTTGAGTCAGAGACCACACATCTTCTCGGTAATACCTCTTAAGATGAATCTTAGAGAAAGGATTCTAGCGTTACAGAGAGATGATGACTCGTACAAGAAATTTAAATAAATTATTAGACAATATACCATGAGCGTACCAAAGTTTTAAGGTTATACATTGGACAATGACAGATTGATGAGGTATAAAAACAGGATTTACGTACCTCCTAACGAAGAATTGAGAATCTTGATCTTAAGTGAAGTACATTGTGCAATGTACATGGCTCATCCGAGAGTCACGAAGATGAGGGAATACCTTAATTCTTTATTCTTCTAGAAAGGAATGAAATCATGCATAGTTAGCTACGTAGCGAGATCTCTAGAATGTCAGCAAGTGAAACCTGAACATAGACATCCGACAAGATTAATAAAGCCACACGTTATTCCGGAATCAAAATGGGAGGTCATTTCGATGGACTTTATAGTTGGATTGCCACTAACGGTAAGGAGACACGACTCAATTTTTGTGGTAGTTGACACTCTGACAAAGAGTGAAAATTTTATTCTTGTACATACGATATATCAGGGGCCAGACATAGCTAGAGTCTTTGTCAATGATATTGTAAGGTTACATGGTGTGACAAGAAGGATCATATCCGATCAAGGATCGATGTTTACAGGATGATTTTGGACTAGTTTCCAAGAGGCTTTGGGAACACAACTGAAATTTAGTACAACATATCACCCTGAGACAGACAAGCATACATAAAGAATGAACCAAATTTTGGAAGATATGTTGCGTATGTATGTAATGGACCAACATAAACGTTGGGAGAAATTCTTTCCATTGGTAGATTTTGCGTACAACAACAACTACCAAAGTACCATTAAGATGTAATAGTTTGAGTTTCTATACGGGCGACTGTGTTGGACGGCATTGAGATGGGATCGACTTGAGGATAGTGTCCTGGTGGGACTAGAAGTGATCCAAGAAATGGAAGAACAAATGTAAAGGATAAGACAAAGGATTAAGGAAGTGAAATATCGAGAGAAGAGTTATGCTGATGCGCACTGCGTTGACCACAATTATGAGGTTGGTGACCGAGATTTCCTGCGGGTGAAACCTCACAAGAGTTCGATAAAGTTTGGGAAGGGAGCTAAACTATATCCTAGGTTTGTGGGACCTTTCAAAGTTGTGGGAAGGAAGGAACCCGTGGCCTATCGACTAGCTTTTCCTGATTCTTTGAGGCGTATGCATGATGTTTTTCATGTATTTGTTTTGAGACATTATTTTAGTGATCCTACACATGTGATTGACATGAGTTCCTTGCAGGTGTTGGACGAGGGTGCACTCACAACAGAGCCACTCTGCATTCTGGACCATCCTATTCGACAACTACAACGTCAAGTAGTTGATCATGTCAATGTCCAGTGGGACAATTATAGTCCACATTCGTCTACATGGGAGGACGCATATGATATGCACCGATAATTTCCTTAGTTATATGATAGATTAGACATATAGATCTTGTCATATAATTTTATTATTGCATTTTGTATACTGTACAACTTTGGGATGAAGTTTAAAACAAGAGGGTGTATATGTAACATCCCGCTCTTGCAAGCACATATTAATGACTTATTCTTTGAGGACACTTGCGTGCAAGTGATCCAGTTTTAGTACATGATTATTTGTTTCGATTATGGATCTTTATGATGATGTTGATGGTTGTGTTTAATGTTTTTTGATATATATACATTGACATATTCTATTGACATGTTTTCCCTGAGTGTGCAAGACACTTGACAAATTGTGGATGCCGAGGACATCAATGGACCTCCTTGGACTCCGTATTGAGTCAGGGAGTGGATTTTATTGGTTTGAGTATTTCATTTATGCATATGTGACATATGATTGAGTATAGTATGATTTTGTATATGGATCAGTGATGATGTTTTGTTAATAAATGCAGGATGATGAATGCTTGCTAATCTGACTCACATAAGGAGTAAATGGGCCATGCACATAGACCAGATATTGAGGGAGAGGTGTGGCAGTGTCCCTATTAAAGCCTACTAACACCCCTGTCGTGGCTCGAATTGTAGGTTAACGATTACCTAGTTCGAAAGGTCCACGATGTCATGAGGGAAGACTGAGACAATCACTCATGAATATTTTAAGTGGCGCACAATAAGGTAGAGTCCTTATTCCTTAGAAGCCCTTAGTCTCTCACAAGGTCTCCCGAATGGAGTGCTGACTATGGGTTGGACAACTACCAAAACCAGTGAAAGACGAGTGACACTCTTGAAGCACGGAGTGCATCTTGAAGGGCATGCCACGTAAATAAAACTTGAGTCAATGAATCTAGGTGGCCTAGAAAACCTTGAAAGAATAATTGTAAACCTTGAAAATCTTTAGACCTTGTCATATATGAATAATTAATGAGCAATTTATTACTTTAAATCCCCAAATAAAAGTCTAAGCCTATTCAAAAATTAAGCCTAAGTCTAAGTTTGGTGAGAAGACTAAAACTAAATTATAAATTAAATAAAAAGGGAATGAAGTAAATCAAGTTAAGAATAAAGAAAGAGTGAAATATATTTAAAGATTTTATATAAGGCACATGTTTGCAAGAAAATATAAAAATGGGGTTTTGAAAATAAGAAAGAAATAAACATGAAAGAATGTGTACTCATAGAAATGTATCTACTAGTTAACACTAGTCTAACTAGAAGAAGACTCATATTTTAACTCAACTCAGATTTAGTAAGGTATCAATGATTAAATGGGAATATGGAGAATAGACAACTAGGAGTGATTTAAGGAGCACATTTAGGAAATGTGAGAGAATTTGACTATTAATTAAAACAAAATATGAAATTACTTGTGCAACTTGGGGAGAGGGTGACAAGTGTAAGGGGAAAATAATGCTAATTTATTTAATTAAAAAACAAATTAATTGTGTAAGTAGGAATGTGGCATTGAGGAAATTCCCCATAAAGAAAATGGTCAAGAAAGATGGGAAAGGGATCACACTGGTTATGGGTAAAGTTATGTTGCACAATTTTTGACTGGTTTTACTTGTGAGAGTTGGGATACCCAGCTTCAGAGAGAGTGGTGGGTCTACCTTGCGAGACAAGCTTGGAGTTAGAGGATTTCTAGTTGTGTGTGCTTGGCTCCTTTGCAGCTTGGAGGGCTAAAGGGGAAGAGAAGTACCCCTAGTGTTGGCTGGGAGGTATCGGTGAAATCTTGACGATTAACAAGTGGGGAGGGAGCGCCTTCGAGCAAGAACATCTTGACTTCATCGCCTTCGGTTACAGTATTTAAATATATTATCATTGTAATGTTACATGGATTTGAGCTGCTATGATTATTGAACAATGAATTGTATATTGCAACGTCTAAATTATGTGCTTTCTATTGATCAATAATTGAGAGATCTATATTGCGATATGTTTGTATGTATTTTCTTATCACCTGTTCAACTACTTCACTCTCGTTTTCCTTTATATAATTGGTCAAATAGATTTATTTTTATTTCAAGAATTCCGCGTGGAGTTGTTTCGATTGTCAATTACTCAGAAGTTCAAATTGCATGAGTCGGCCTCCCTAAGTGATCTCGAACAATTAAAAATTCCATATAACAATAAAAATGATTATCTTCAGAACCTTTCTCGTAAAATTTTGTTAATTCAATCATCCCAGATACTAAGGAATTCCAGCGTTGGGCCTTAACACTTGTAGCTATCAGATTCCCATAGGAATTTGATTTCACTCTTTTACACATACTGCTCTTAGTTGATTTATCTCTAAGACCTGAACCTTGAGGTTTTCGAAGATTCTTACCTATCTCAACCATTTGCGCACCTGTGGTTCAAGGTGCAGGTTGCTTTACCTAGTCTAGCGAAACCTGTGGTTTTATTACTCTACTAGTCGGATTTTATCTCATAGACTACGATAAAGTTAGTGTCATCTACCCCAGACCATGAATTTTCTCTTAGTAAGAGTTTCGATCTTTTTTTTCTCTTAGTAAGAGTTTCGATCTTTTTTTAACACCAAGTAATTTTATCAGTGCGAGAGACCAACACTTACTCACGCGCAGTGCAACATTTCACTGGTTGAGAAGCCGTTGTAAATAAACGCAGAGACCATTTGATCGCTGCGTATGGATTGGTGGTTTTGGATTTTTCTCAACCCTGTCAATTTTGCTGTTGGCTTCGTTTTTGGGTGTGGGTTGAAATCCGTCCACCAATAGTCACCTGGGAGATGAACGCACTAGCAGATAGCCTCGATTTTTTCTTTCAAAACTTGGATGCTTGACACCCTTTAAGCACTTGCTGGGCGCTTGGCGTTCTGTTGCTCCTTACTCATCCTCCCAAACGCACATGTTATACAGGGAGTCACAGGTTCGCCACTAACTGGAGTAGTGTTATCTGGTGTTTTTACACACTTGTCTCTCCTTCTGATTGCTCTCCTAACCGCACCTAATTTATAGCTGTCCTATATAATTAGTTATCTAGTGAACAATCCATTAAAGGATCTAATATAACCTTGGTTAGGAATATTAAATCCTCACTACTAGGAAGAAAACTCCTTACCCATTTCAAAGGAAGCCTTTGAAATTAGGGCTTGACATAAGGACTAATTTAGTAATGAAGTTAATTGATTTATCCTACTCCTTCGAGATAGATGGCAAATTGGGACCGATTATTGCATTATTGAAGACGATCCATATGATCCTTGTGGTACATTATCCATAGGTTGGGTTGATCCATATTTATGAGTGGAACAAACTGATTAATAGACTGAATACAATAAACATAGAGATATGAAGAATAACACAAATATCCAGTGAACAATATCTTCTATTAAATAATGAAATAGGTTGAAACTGTAAATCTGCAGAATTGAAACACTTGCTCGAATGGTGGTAGCTATCTCTGAGAAGAGATGTGGTTGCTATGCACATCCGTTTGAGAAGAATGGATTACAATGAGTCTCCAGAGGCCTTTTTTATATTACTCATGAATGTCAAAACCCTAGACATCCAAAAACCTAGCCCTAGAAGGTGAAACAACAAAACTCATGTGGGCCCTATGGGTAAGTTGGTGTAATTTGGTACGTCATATTCCCAGGGTCGTAACTTTTTCATATGACCTCCATTTTAGGTGCGTGATAGCCCATTGGAAAGGTATTTCAGAGAGATACACATTCCTCCATTAAACTTTGACTTCGTTTAGAGTTTGAATGTGGCGAGCCAAAAAACAATGTTTAGGGCCCCAAAACGGCCCTGGAAGTACAACAAGATGTGCTAACATTAAAGAACACAAAATAAGCTAGTTGGATTAGGCGAGAGGCCACCTGTATCCACTTAGAGAATGTGTGGGGCTTTAGACAACCCTAGAAGTATAGAACTCACAATTACAAAGCAGTACAAAAGAACATGTTGAACAAAAAATGGACACGAGGAGCCAATTGGAATAGGTGGGTGGCCACAAATATCCACCTGGATCAATCCACCCCCCTTAGGAAGAAATGGTCTCCATTGCATTGATTTTTCTCATCATGTGAGGAAAATTATGCTGGATTTGGCCTTGGATGATCCACTTGCCTTGGTGTATGAGTTTCCCTGCCTTGACAACTCAATAAAGTTGGATTCACTGATGGCGAGTGCCCTTGACCTGTGTGTCCACTATCTGATTAGTGGATGTTTGTTCCATGTAGTTAGGGTTGAGCTCTATTGGTGTTAGTTGTTATTTGATCTTAGAGGTGTCCAATAATGGTGGAAAATATGGCTCAAGGAGGTCCACATCAAATACTGGATGCAGACCAAGGAAGGGTGGAGTGTTGAGCTCAAAATCATTGCTACCCATTGCCTTGGTGATAGTGTAAGGCCCATAACAAAGTGGACAAAGCTTCCGATGGGGCCCGGTGTGACCCTCCTTCTGAAAAATGTAACCAGACTTTGTTGCCAACCTGAAATTGGTGTGGTACCCTGTGTTGATCATGGCGTTTTTTGTAATTAGCATTGGATTTCTACAAAATCTCTTGGACCTGTTGGTGGATGTGGTGAATCCGCTCAATGAATCTGGTGGTTTTTTCAATCGTAGACTGATTAGGGGAAGATTTTGCATGTGCGGTGGAAAGAGGAAGTGCAACATCAATGGGTCCCAAGGGTTGGAATCCTAGACCCACCTGAAATGGGATATGGATGGTGGAACTATGGCGAGCCCCATTGTAACTATGTTGGACATATGGAAGAATCTCATCCCATGTACGTGGATGATTATAATTGTACATACGCGGGATGTGCAAAATTTTCCGATTGACGACCTCTGTTTGGCCATCGTTTTGGGGGTGGAAAGCAGTGGATTTTGTGAGCTTGGTTTCTAACAAAGACGAAAGACTTGACCAAAAGGGGTTGAGGAACTTGTTGTCTCGGTCGTAGATGATGGTCTGTGGTATCCCAAAGTGGATCCACACTCGTTCGAAGAAGAGCTTGGCATTATCTACCGTTGTGAAATTCTTCTTACAGGCTGTGAGGATGACCATCTTCTAAAACTGATCAATGACCACAAACATGCATCCATTTCCTTGCTTGGTCGACGACAAGCCAGACATGTAATACATTGAGATAGATTCCCAAGGTTTCTCGAGAATAAGAAGAGGGGTGTATAAGCCTTACTTCTTGATGGTTGGCTTAGTAATGGCACATGTAGTGCAAGATCTGATATACTTGCTGACGTCCCGCCGAAGGTTTAGCCAATAATTTTTTTTATGAAGAACGACCACAATTTTCTCTACGCCAAAATGTCCTGCCACCTGAATATAGTGAGCTTCCCAAATCAACTTTGCATGCTCTCTTCTAGGAATATAGAGATGGCCCAGGTGGCATAAGATGTTAGAAAAACATGACCATGGAGCAATAAAATAAAACAAATGTGGAAATAAAATACAAAAGATACACAATACAATAGAGACACAGATATACATGGTTCACCCAGTGTGGGCTACGTCCACCAGAGAAATTGTCAGGTCCTTCCTTTATTATTATCTAGCAAATGAAGCGATACAACCTACAACAAACCCGTTGTAGCTTCCTCTTTTTTCTCTCACAGTTTCATATCTCATAATACAATATTTTCCATAATGCATAGCCACAATACATTTCCCTCATAACAGAGGGTTTTCTTCTAGGGAAAAAAACCCTAACACAATTTCTACCGTTAGATTTGTGACCTTATAATGAACGGTCCATATTTACAATGAAATTACAATATACATTTACAAAACAATTTTTCCTTTGGGGGCTTCGCCTCCAAACCCCCGTTGGGGGCCCGCTTTCCCCCGTACCCCCCAGACCCCACAAAGGGGGTAACCCCCCTCTGCACTCCCCTGCGTGGAAGAGTGTACATACTTCTGGTGTGTAAATACTTCATGGGGTATAAACACGGCTGAAAACAAAAGACCTCTGAATCAGGAAGATAATCAGGCTCCATAACCAACATAAGAGTTCGTCATGGATGTGAAAATCAGTGATAGTTGCGTCTGTACCCAAGAGATGATATGTGGTGGCGAAGTCTGGATCTTTCTAATAAAGTCTACATTTATAGTTTTCATATATAATTAGTTATCTAGAGAACAATCCATTAAAGGATCTAATATAACCTTGGTTAGGAATATTAAATCCTCACTACTAGGAAGCAGAATCCTTACCCAAGTTTTTTTGATGGATAACCGTATGAGTTTTGATATATTTTCAGGTAATACTATTCTATATGGATAGTACATGTCATTCCATTTCTGGTGGTATGTGTAACGTCACATAACTCCTCATGGTTTGAGAGTTGTGGGCTTACGAAGTTGGAGGACCCTCATATGTCATCTAGAAGCCCCAAAAGGTCATAGTAGTCAAAGTGGTTTAAGAGATTTTAAAAGGTAAATAATAAAGTGAAGTGATGAGTGTACTATAATTCAAAGTGAATACAAAATAAATTAATTCAATAATAAATTTAATGGAGAAATTAAAAGTGGGTTAATCCTAAAATAAGGAAAGTAGACAAAGTGACCTAGAAGATGTTTTTGAGGAAGCTACTTGGAGAGTATAAATAAGAGGCAAGGCTCTCTCATTTAAGACACACTTGAGCATATTGAATACCTATAGGTGTCTGAGGTAACCAAATGATATCTAAGTCGAATTTCTGAGGAATGTGAAGAAAAGAAGACTGAAATTCAAGGAAGGATAAATTCTTTTGATGATGCTTTCTAAGGTTGGTGCATGGTTGATGCACTTGTTTATGGTACAGGTTGATTACAGGTTGAGGTACAGGTTGATGCATGGTTGATGCATGGTTCAAGTTTATTGTTACAGGTTTACAATGGTATATCTCACAGTGATAGTGTGACAATGGTTCCATCATTCTACTTCTACTTCAGGGCGGTTGGATGGGGCAAGGACAGGTGGTTGTAGCCACCTTTCAGTTGTAGCCGGATAACAGAGGGGGTTGTAGCCTCCTTCTGATTGTAGAAAAATATTTGGGGAGTTGGAGCTTCCCTCAGGTTGTAGCTTGAGAAACTAGGGGGTTGGAGTCTCCTTCCAGTTGCAGCTAGAAAAAAAAGGAAGTTGGTGCTTCTAATGAATATAATTATTCAAGGCCCCGGATGGGGTGACACCTAGCCTCGTAGCCACAGGTGGACTTGCACTAGCCCACAGCATAAATGGCATTAATCGCTCCTCATGCGCCAACCTTTATCATGAAGGACGATAATAGATGCAGCGACAGAACGGAGCGTTCTCTCACTTGCGCGAGCATTTACGCGCGCAGGGGTTCCGGAGTGCCAAAGGTTAAAGGCGAAGGGATGGCTTCGGCTCTAGTTTATTCAGTCTCGCCCTCGGCTCCGAGATCCTTCTAGATTATCTGGAGCAGCACAATCACATGTGCGCTCAGTCTAAGCAGCAACGCTCCCGTGCAGCTCTGTATTTTGCTTCACACCAGGTGGTTTGGGAGTGGTCAAGCTCTTACGGTGTTTTTCTCTCCGACCGCCCTGCAACAGG
>ML786192.1:516916-553382 GCA_009831015.1 Picea engelmannii | reverse complement strand
ATGTCTAGTTTTACTACTGCACTGTTATATGTATTTAGATGATATTTTCTGCATCTGTCCTGGTTTCCTCCGGGCAGGACAGATGCTACTCTGCTCTTAAGACTTTCATTTGACTCTACTAGCCCGATATATATGCTGGTTTCTGTTAAATCGGCAGCATTTTGGGTGGTCTTAGATACTTGCTGTCTAAACTCTGTAAGAATTTTGATTTTCTAAATATAGCAGGTTCTACTTTTTATTTAAAAAAAAAAGAATATAATTATTCAAGACATATAAGATAAATCATTCCGTGGTTTTCTCTCAATTTGGGTTTCCATGTAAAACATCGGTGTACTGTGTATGTGTGTGATTATTCATTATTGAATAATAATTCTACATTGATATATCACTTGGATTATTTAGAGAAAAATTATTATAATTACGTTATTACTGATTCACCCCCCCTATTAGTAATCCAACAAATAAAATAAACACAGAGATATGAAGAATAACACAAATATCCAGTGAACAATATTTTCTACTAAATAACGAAATAGGTTGAAACTGTAAATCCGCAGAACTAAAACACTTGCTCAAATGGTGGTAGATATCTCTGAGAAGAGATGTGGCTACTATGCACATCCATCTGAGTAGAATGGATTACAATGAGTCTCCAGAGGCCTATTTTATATTACTCATGAATTCCAAAACCCTAGGCATAAAAAAAACTAACCCTAGAAGGTGAAATACCAAAAGTGATGCAAGAGCATCACCTTCAAAGCAAAGACACAAGCGGGGAGGCACGGATATGACATCTCAACATTTAATCCAGAAGTAAATCGAGTTGTTGACATATTTTGGAAACAACATTTTTAAATATGCCATGTTTGTAAAGTCATATAGGACTGTAAGGAGTTGCATATATAGAGTGTTGGCTCTTATCTGGAAATAACTGTTAGTTATTGTAATAGGACAAAGTAGGTAACCACTATGACTTGATAGGATAGGTTGTAGACATGACGAGAGAGATCGTGGAGCCAATTCTTAGAGAGATTGTTGTTGTATTGTAAACTTATTATGAGATAGGAAGATAGAGATCAATAAAGAAGAATAGAGTAGAAGAAATATGCAGTGGAGAACTGCAATATCATGTAATTTGTTTCATGAATGAATATAATAGACATAATTATCCCAAATCTTGGATTGTGTTGATTTTAATGTGTGATTGAATGAATGTTTCATTTTGTGTATTCCGTTTAGTTCATTTTCGTTCATGTATGATTGTTCGAGGAGTTGATTGTATGAGTTTGTGACGAAACTAGATAAGTTTCACTTGCTTCTCTTCTAAAAATCGTATGCAAGGTGTGTATATCAAACACAAGGAGTGTGTCGACTGAGTCTCAGATTGACTCAGAAGAGTTCAGAGAGAGAACAGAGGAAACTTAAGCTAGGTGCAAGGGGTGCACAATGTCAAGGAATGACTAAGCATCAAAGAACCAGAACAGAGGAACTTCTGGAGGGCGAGAAGAATTTCTTTTCAAGAAATCCTTTGAACTGAGTTATCAAAATCCCCGAATGAAAGGAGTGCATGGGAAGTCAAAATCCTTTAAGGATCAAGCTTAGAAGGGATATCACTTTTCATAAGTGTTGACGAGATCCAAGAGTCGGACTCGTAGGAGGAGCAAAGGTTGAGACCTTTGAAGACTGAGAAATATTCTAAGTTGGAGGAAATCAGAAGCTCAGGAGGAGGAGCGATAGTGGCACTTGGATCACAGTGCGAAGGATCAACAACCGTCTGATCAGAGAAAGGTGCATGAGCCTTAGATCTTTGCACAAGCAAGAGAGAGAACTTACCAAAGTTCCAAAGTCCTAAAGTAGTTTGGGACCGTCCATCGTTGAGGAAGACAGGTGGCGCGAGATCCATAGCTCTAGAAGTTTTTGGATGAAGAGGAGGTAAAACAACTGAAGTAGGATCCTAAATGTTGATCACCAGTAGATGTGAGTCGTCAGATCAACAGCTTCGGGAAATCGATTTGAGATTTTCTCAGTTGATATTTGAGATTCCCGAAGTTCGGAGAGCCGAAGTAAAATATCTATCGTCTGATCATTCAAAGTAGTTCTGAGTCGTCAGATCATCCGAAGTAGTTCTGAGTCATCATATCATCCGAAGTAAATCTCAAGCGTCAGATCGCCTGAAGTGAATCTGAGCCATTGGATTCAGAAAAGATGTGGCGTAAATCTGAGAACTCCAGGTAATGTCCTGAAGTAATTCATAGTCGTCGGATCTAAGGGAGATGTGGCATAGATCCATGCAATCTGGGTAAAGACCCAAAGCAATCCTCGATTGTTAGATCTAGAGGATAGGTGGCACAAATTTGTGGACTCCGGGCAAAGACCCAAAGTAATCCTCAATCGCCAGATCAAGTGGACACATGACATAAATATGCATACTTCAAGGGAAGTGAAAAGTTTGGATTTGAGAATTCTGAAGTCTGGAGATGCGAAGGGATTGTAACCATTGATATGAGGAGGACATGCATAAGTGGATTATAGCCTTCAGATAAAAGCCATTGGAAAAAAGAATAAATTTTGAGATTTGATATCTCAGAAGTCCGGAGACCCGAACGAGATCTCGACCATTGATCGAGAGGAGGGCCACAGGACCGTTGATCTAAGTTGAAAGGTCAAACACCTGAAGTAAAGGCAGGGTCGTTGATTAAGAAGGACAGGTGTCCGCAGATCATCAACTCTGGAAGATTGACGTACAGAGGAAAGTAGGGTTTGAGATTTGAAAAGAATGAAGTCTGGAATCATGAAGGAGATCACATTCGTTGATTTAGGAGGGGCAGATATGGCCCGTAGATTTGGAAAGGGCAGATCTGAACCGTTATTTCAGATAGTACCATCAATATTGAGAGATCAACGGTCTCGTAGCATTGCAGGGACATGAGTTGCGTGAACTTTAAAATGTTGAGGGCATGCCACAATCCAGACTATGGTTTTGGCAAGAGGACATGTGGAGGATTGAAGAGAATTGTGGGCTGAAAAGTACTTTGATCCCAAGCCTCTTTTGGCCACGCCCGCAATCGCGTGGTCACGTGAGGTCATCGCCCAAGGTCACATCAAGAGGGGGCTTATAAAAAAAGGAGCTAATGCCCAATACTATGAGATTTTGCAGGAGAGAGAAAGGTAAGGTTGTAGGTACCATAAGACCTGCACCAGAGAGTCGAAAGGGCTCATGTTTAGATAAAGAACGAGACCATCGAGGTTTCAAAGTTTCGGTTGACTCAATAATCAAAGATCCTTGACCGGGAGGTCGTGTAGCCCTACGAGGGAGAAAGGGGGTCTGGATCAGGTGATATCAGAGTTGATATTGAGTTTGTTTGTAGACAACAGACAAAGGGGAAAGGAGGTAAATTGGTATCAATTGTGGTATCAAGAAAATTTGATTTCTGTTTGTAAGAATCATAAGGTGATGTAGTGGAATCATGCCACCTAGGAGGCATAGAGTGAATCCATAAATGGAAGAAGAAATGAGGAGACTCTGAATGACACTGGACGCAATGGAAACAACACAAAAGAGAGAACCATACACTAGATATATCAGTGAATCTGAGAGCGAAGAGATAGAATTCGAAGAAAATGTAGTAGAGGATGTTGCACAAGATCGCTTATTGAAATTTGTTTCAAGAATAGGAGCCAGAGAAAGAATAGAGGTACCAATGTATGAAGGCAATTTAGAAGTTGAAGAATTGTTAGATTGGGTATGTGTGTTGGCCCTTGGGTATGGAATCAAGAGAAGATCAAGGAAGAAGATGTAAAATGCGAACTTCGCGGGAGACATAGTGACTATTACTGGGTCAAAGTAAGAAAAAGAGCAGAAAAGAAGGATCGAAGCCCAAGAAAGTAGTCGTTGGATGAGGCGATTAGGGATGACAGATAAGCAAGGTATATGGATCGAGGACAACTCACATAGTGGGAAAAGCCACCGTTAGCACCGTGTGTGAAGAAAGGAGAGACAGGCTAGCGAAGCCCGAGAAAAGAGGGTCAAGTTGACCTAGGGTTTGTCTATATAGGGTTTTGATACCTAGGTCTCGACCTAAAGCTGTCGGTGAGGGAATATATTGTATAAATAAATGTCGAGAGGACCTAGGTCAGGTCAATACTGTTGTTGAGAATTTTTATTGATTTTTTTTCATTAAGAGAATATTGTATTGTGAGTGAGAGAAGTGTTGAGAGTAAGATCCTTCTAGCATTGTAAGATCTTCAGCTAGGTGCGAATATCAAGTCCTACAGTTGGGTGTGCAGGAGGGAGAGAGAAAGAGAGAAAGAGAGAATAAGAAGAATATTTGCTAGCAGAGAGCGCAGACAAGAACTATAAGCTTTACCCTAATATATCATAAGAACAGTTCTATAGACGTAGCCCTAGGGAGAGGATGAACCATGTATATCTGGTGTTATGTGTGTATTATTGATGCTTTATCTTTGTCTTTGATATATTGTTATTGCATTATTGTATTAGATCAGATCTATAGAATGTGGAGTAGATTTTAGTGATAAGTGAGCTAGGTATATTGCACTGTATTGTGTTAAGATCCACTTGATATTCCCCTGGTTGTAGACATCTTTGTCCTGCAACCTCCCCATTGCTACTTCGGGTGAGACTGCATCTGCTTCGCAGGTGTTACCGAAAGGGCCAGTAGTTAGGGCTTGTTGGTGCACTCTTGGAGTGAACCCTGGGTATGCCCCTATGCCAACAAATGGTTCCGTTGCTGGGACTATAATCTTCGTAAGGGAATGTCAAGGTGGTTCCCATCGAAGATAGATATTCAAAAGTGGATAGAAGATTAAGAGAGGGACTTTGATGAAGCTCAAAACAAGAACCGTAAGTTGAGTACTGAAGATTGGCTACAAAGATACATTTTCATCGACATCCACGAGTTCCTCTTTGGAGGAATCCATGAGGAGTTGTTTGAGTGGTTGGCTAGGTTAGCTTATACCCAGTTTGAGATCAGATCTAGACCCCCTGTGGTTTGGATGCTGGCGCTGATCCAGAAGGTTAAAAGAGTCGACAACACTCTATCTAGAGAAGTATATCATTGGTTTGATAGTACCATTGGAGGGTATATCACCAAATTTGTTGTTGACAGAGTAGAATCATATAGCCAATCCGAGAGATACATTTTCAAAGGACCCAGAGGGAAATTTTTGCATTTTCTGAAGTTAAGAATCAAGATGCTCTTGCATGAAAACCACATCTTGAAGATACAGTAGACTGGATGGATCTGAAAAGGTTGATGTTCAGGAATTCAGACAACGACAACGATACAGAGGATGGACATGCATGCAGTGGGAGAGTGTTTAGAGGGGTTCACCTTGAGAACCTCTTTAAGCAAAACTATAGAGAAGAAGGTTTCTACAGTGCGGAAGAGGCAGGTCTAACAAACGAAGAATGTCCAGAACCCTCTAGGATAGAGGAAGGAGCAACTGAAGAACTTCGTCAGGATAAGCCAGAAAAATATGGAACTACGCAGACTGCTGAAGTAAGTATCATCAACCCTCCTGTTGTTTCAACAACACTAGGCAATCAGAGTCGTCAGATTCCTCAGAGTGTTACTACTAGTAGGTCATCATCTACTCAGACAGGAAACCCAGGTAGCTCTATGGAAGATGAGATGAGGTTCCCTTTCTTTAGAGGGGATGGATCTGAAGACCCAAATCAACACTAGTTCCTATGTGAAGCTTTGTGGAATATTAAGAATGTCACTGATGAGGCTGTCAAAATAACCCAGTTCAGCACTACTCTTAGATATCGCGCACTAAGCTGGTACATGAAGCTTGTCCAAGGACTTGCACAACCCCAACCATTGAATGAGATCAAGAACGCACTGATTGCAGAATTAAAGAAACCCAAATCGGAGTCACAATGTATTACAGAGATGAAGGAGATCAAATAGAAGGTTGTCGAACCTATCTGGGAATTCGATCAGAGATTCAAGACCTTAACAGGTCGATTAACTTTTAAGATCCCGTATGAACAGAACAAATAATGGTTCATCGCTACGCTGTTACCATGCATCAGAGTTCCTATGATGCAACATACAATTTATTCGCAGTATGAGGCACTGGAGATGGACATGAAGCTTGAATCAGCCCCTATGGGAGAATCTAGCTCAGGTATGAGCCAGATCTTGAGCCAGCTGACCAGTTTGTCTTTAAAGGTCGAAGACATAAAAAAGGATAAGGGAAAGGACAAAAGAGAAGACATCTGGTGTGTCAAATGTAGATCAGAGGGCCATGATAAGGAACATTGCCCTATATTTCATGAATATTTGGCCTCAGGACCTCCGAGCCCCTTGAAGCAAGTCACATTACCCTGGTGCGAAGTATGCAGAAACTGACATTGTCGTGGTGAGTGCTATTACATGCAAAAGTATGTTTAGACACCTGCAAACCTATATTGCACCTTCTGTAATTCAATAGGGCACGATGAAAGAGACTGTAGGGCCTATGACCTCATGCATGAAAGGTCAAGAGATGTATACAAGATCCAAGGTGAAGTACAACAAGAAGGAAACACTACACAATACAACTCCCCGGGAAGAGGAAACTTCAATCCTCATGGTGGATATAGAGGACGAGGACGAGGAGGAGGAATGGGCCGAGGCCAAGGACAAATATTTTGTTATAATTGCGCACAACCATGACATTTATCAAGGGATTTTCATAACCCTTGTACTACTTGCAATTATTGCAATTCTTTTGAGCATGTTATAGAAGATTGCCCTATGCTGCTGGCTAAGCTTCAAGAAAGAAGAGGAGCTCAGCAGAACCCACAAGTGCAGTTGATATATGTTGAACCTCACAGAGAATAACCGAGAGTCACTACTATTACTTGAGGAGGCATTGTTACAGGAGAAGATAGAGTGACCCAAGGAAAGACTATAGAAGAATCAGGAGTCAGAAGAGTTGTGAAGAAGACTCAAAATTTTGATGCCAAGAAAGAAAGATGAACATTTGAAGATGCAAGGAAAGAATTTAGAAGAGATCAAGACTCATCATCAATAACATGGAAAGAAGTAAGAGAATATGGAATGCCACCGATATTCGATCTGTTTACTTCGCCGAGAGAGGGAAAAGAGGTAAGCAAGCTAATGGAATTTCTATATACTTGTATTAAGATAATCCAGGATGAAAATGTTGTAAGGGAACTTCATAATTTAATCAAGCAATATGAGCTAGGAAAGATGGACCCCTTGCTGAATAGGGCAGTACACCAAATTGGGAGAAGGAGAAGGACAAACAAAGAATTACACTTGAATGCTCAAATAGGAGAGTATGACATAGACTATGTGGTCCTCGACTTAGGGACAGAGGTCAATGTCACGACGAAGAGAACTTGGGCACTGATGGTAAAACCCAAGATAATATATTCCCCTATCAGGCTTCATATGGTCAATCAACAAGCTACCAACCCATTTGGACGATTGGAGCATGTCCCTGTGGAAATCGACGAAGTTATAACCTTTGCAAATTTTGAGGTAATTGAAATTATTTATGACCACTGGCCTTACTCGACGCTATTAGGAATTGATTGGGCCTTCAACAACTCTACTGTTGTTGATTTGAAGAAGAGATGTATGAAATTTGAAAGATACAACCTAAGGGTCATTGCACCTTTATATCCAGATGAAGGTTAGAGATGCACATAACCCATCATAGAAGAAGACCATGCATATGAATTGGAGAATATCTACAAACTGATAGCTACACAACAAGATTAAATTAATCCTATGGTTGATGGGATTCTCAGCTGGAGAAGTGACAGTGTATGCTCATCAGACTCAGAAGAAGCATTGGAAAATTGGCAAAATCATATGTATGAAGCATCCACAAGAAGGTGTGTCAGGTTGACCAGAGAAGTTCGCAGGATTGGTACAACAGTGAGTAAATTACCCACCTTTGATGGTTTGAATCCATTAGATACCTTCTTGTTGGAATTTGAAGAAAGTGTACCAATGCAACAGAGAATGTTGGCAATGGATGAGGCCCTGAAAGATACACCAACAAGATGGTGGGGGATGCATAAAAGAAATATTACAGACTGGATACAATGTTGAACCTTGATGACAACGGGGTTCTCAGCCCAAGTAGAAAGTTGTGAAGTGAGGTACACTAGTTGAGGCTGCCCAAAGGACCATGTGTGAAGTTGTGAAGAATCCTGGAGTGATATTGCACAAGAGCAATGGGTGCACAAATTCATCAACACGTTGGACACAACACCTATCAACTGGTACCTTCAAGTGGAGCTTCTCCTTGTCACTGCAGATTGGGAAGGTATGATTCAGAATTTTATCACCACCTTTCTATTTGAGAGTGAATACCCTTTAGTATACCAAGAACTATAGATTGTGAGTCAGAAAGTATTCTAAGAGGAATCTAGCCCCCCTATGGAACAAGAAGCGGACGAATGGACTGTGCCTCTCCAGAAATTACAGGGCTTCTACAACATCAATGTCGATGACGATGACGATGATGATCCCAGGAAGATACACATCACTGAAACAAAAGGCCAAAGAGATGTGGAAGGACCAAGAGTTGAGATACCATTTATTGGTCAGACAATAAAGATCAAAAAGGTCAATATTGGAACTAAGGAGACACCGAAGCTTGCCAATGTTGAAGATTATTGGGATGCTGCTACCATTGACAAGATTACAGAGTTATTGCATGAATATCAGGACTTGTTTCCAACCAAGTTCACTGATATGAAGGAATAAAATGACCTATGGGAGAGATGAGGATACCTTTGAAACCAGATGTGAAGCCAGTCAAGCAAACACCCTATAGATTGAACCTGAAATACAAGGAAAAAGTGAAGATTGAGCTCGACAGAATGATGGAAGTAGTGATTATTGAACCTGTTGAAGAATCATAGTGGATCAGCCCTATGGTGGTACAAGACAAGAATAAAGGAAAAATTAGTATATGTGTAGATCTCAAGACACTGAATGATGCATGTCTGCATGACCCTTTCCCTACATCATTCACTAACGAAGTATTAGAAAACGTAGGAGGCTAGGAGGTATATTCTTTTACAGATGGATTTTTCAGATACCATCAGATCCGGATTGCCAAGGAGGACCGCCACAAGACCATGTTTTCCATAGAATGGGGATCATACCAATATACAGTGATGCCATTCAGACTGAATAATTCCCCAGCCATGTTTTCCAAGGTGGTGGTCGAAGCGTTCAAAGAATTTCTGCATAAATTTTTAGAAGCCTATTTTGATGACTGGATTGTGTTTAGTTTGCTGAAAAATCATATTGAATGTCTAAGGCTAATGTTGGATAAATGAAGGTAGTGTCAAATTGATTTAAATCTGAAGAAGTGCATATTCTTCTCACCATTTGGAGTGTTATTAGGCCATATTTTATGCAAGCAAGGATTGCTGGTTGATCCGTCTAAAATTGCAATTATAGTTGATTTTCCACCTTGGACTTTAGTTAAACAACTGTGCATTGCACTAGGACACACTGGCTATTACAGGAAATTTTTTAAAGGATATGCCCAAATCACAACACCGATGGAGAAGCTGCTGAAGAAGGACTGCTAGTTTGGTTGGATAGATGAATGCTAGCAGAGCTTCGACACACTGAAACAAAAGATGGTCACTACACCCATTCTGGTCTTTCCATATTGGAGAAAAGAATTTCATGTGCATGTCGATGCGTCGTCCATTGCCTTAGGAGTTGTGTTAGCACAACTGGGAACAAGAGGCATCGATCACCTATTAGCCTTTTCTAGCAGGAAGTTATCCACAGTAGAAATTAACTACACCACCAAAGAGAGAGAAGGATTATCCATGGTGTATGTGCTACAAAAATTCTGCCACTACTTATTGGGAGGACACTTTAAAATTTTCACAGATCACTCCATGCTGAAGTACCTAGTCAACAAGCCAGTGTTGGGGGGGAGAATATGCAGATGGATTCTGTTGTTTCAAGAATATGATTTTGAGATCATAGTTAAGCCAGGAAGAATGAACAAGGGCCCTGACCACTTGTCAAGGTTGGAACATGGAGAAGAACCCACCAGTTTGGAGGATACACCGTCGGATGCAAAACTGCTCACCATCAGAAAGATCAATGACCACTTCACAGAAATAGTCCAGTTCCTGTCGACAGGAATGGAACTTAGTGAGTATACAATTCCCCAGAAGAAGCAACTAGTAGTGCGTGTTGTAGAATTTTCACTGATAGCGGGTTAGCTATACAAGATGGGCCCTGATGAGATACTAAGAAGATGTGTTATGGAGGAAGAACTCCCATTGATCCTCGCAGAATCCCATGAAGGTATCACAGGAGGAAATTATGCAGGGAAAACAATTGCGCAAAATGTTTTGTGAGTTGGCCTTTGGTGGCCTACCTTACACAGAGATGCTAAGGATTATGCTAGAGCCTGTGATGTGTGCCAGAGAGTTGGGAGACCATATAGAAGATATGAAATTCCATTAGCACTACAAATGACCCTACATGCATTCGAAAAATGGGCCATTGACTTCGTGGGACCTATCAACCCACTGGGGAAGCGCACGGGAGAAAGGTATATCATTACTGTGACTAAATAATTAACCAGATGGGACGAAGCCAGAGCCGTCAAGGGCTGTAGTGCAGATACAACTGCACAATTTATATTTGATGACATAATAACCAGGTTTGGATGCCCCAATATCCTTATGAGTGACCAAGGCACACACTTCATCAATCCGACAGTTGAAACATTGGCTGAGGAGTTTACCATCTACCATTAGAAGAGCACACCTTATCATCCTCAGGCAAATGGAATAGTCAAAGCATTCAACAAAATCTTGGAGACAACACTGACGAAGATTTGTAATGTGAACATAGATGACTGGGATTTAAGAGTACCTAAAGTACTTTGGGCCTATAGAACCACTTGTAAGAAAATGACCATGCAGACCCCTTTTAAGCTAGTCTATGGTCTCGAAGCTGTTGTCCCAATGGAATACCTGGTGCCAAGATTAAGAATTGCTTCCTTTACAGATATGGATGACACTGGAGCTATTCAAGAGAGGCTTGCACAGTTGGTCGAACTGGAAGAAGACAGATTTGTTGCAGGATTTCATCAGCAGGTTCAAAAGGACAAGATAAGGCCTACCATGACAGGCACATCAAGAAGAAGTCATTCAATCAAAGTGACTTAGTACTAGTGTATGACAGTAAGTTTATAAAACACCCAGGGAAGTTCAAAACGCATTGGCTTGGACCATATGAGATCACCTATGTTACAGAAGGAGGAGCTACACAATTGAAGACGCTGAACGGAGAGTGGAAGGAAGGGTTGGTAAATGGGAGTTGGTTGAATTTGTACTATGACAACCAGCTTCCTCGCAACTATCAGTAAAAACAAGAGGAAAAGGGTCTAGGTATCAGTTGCAGTTGAAACTGGGTACTGGACACAGAAAAGATAGACTGCACAGGGATGGAGAGGAGGCATAAAGTAGAAAGCAAAGATAGCACTGCGCAGTCCAAAGTCGAGGTAAAAAATAAGGACTAGATCTGAAGTTCCTCAGGATGAGTCACATGTGAGTGTTGGGGGCCTATTGGTCCTTAGGTATGGAATCAAGCGAATATCAAGGAAGAAGAGGTAAAATGTGAACTTCACGGGAGACACAGTGACTATTACTGGGTCAAAGTAAGAAAAAGAGCAGAAAAGAAGGAGTGAAGCCCAAGAAAGAATCCATTGGATGAGGAGATCAGGGACGATAGATAAGAAAGGCATATGGATCAAGGACAACTCATATAGTGGGAAAATCCATCGTTAGCACTGCACGTGAAGAAAGGAGAGACAGGTTGGTGAATCCTGGAAAAAGGGGGTCAAGTTGACCTAGGGTTTTAGACACCTAGGGTTTGTATATCTAGGGTTTTGACACCTAGGTATCGACCTAAGGCTGTCGGTGAGGGACTATATTGTATAAATAGAGGTTGAGAGGACCTGGGTCAGGTCGGTACTATTGTTGAGCATTGTTATTGATTTTTTTTCATTGAGAGAATATTGTATTGTGAGTGAGAGAAGTGCTGAGAGTAAGAGCCTTCTGGCATTGTAAGATCTTCAGTTGGGTGCAAAGATCAAGTCCCACAGCTAGGTGCATAGGAGGGAGAGAGAAAGAGAGAAAGAGAGAAGAAGAAGAAGATCTGCTAGCAGAGAGCGCAGATAAGAACTGTAAGCTTTACCCTAATATATCATAAGCATAGTTTTGTGGACTTAATCCTAGGGAGAGGGTGAACCACGTATATCTGGTGTTATGTGTGTATGATTGATTCTTTATCTTTGTCTTTGATATATTGTTATTTCGTTATTGTATTAGATTAGATCTATAGAATGTGGAGTAGATTTTAGTGATAAGTGAGCTAGGTATATTGCACTGTATTGTGTTAAGATCCACTTGATATTCCCTTGGTTGTAGACATCTCTATCCTGAAACCCCCCCATAGCTACTTTGGGTGAGACTGCATTTGCTTCGCAGGTGTTTCCAAAAGGGCCAGTAGTTAGGGCTTGTTAGTGTGCTCTTGGAGTGAACCCTGGGTCTGCCCCTGTGCGACCAATGTGCTATGGAAAAATACTTTGATTACGAAGATATCGAAGAAGACGAGATGGTGAAGCATGCAGTGACAAGACTGAAAGGTCATGAAGAATTATGGTGGGATGAACTGCAAGCCGAACGCAGGAGTAAAGGAAAGCATAAAATTAAGAACTGGGATAGGATGGTAGCCAAGATAAAATCCAAATTTATCCCAAAGGATTACCAAATCAATCTGTTCAGGATATTGAAAAACTTGAGAAAGAAAATATTATCAGTGAAGGAGTACACTTAATAATTTTATAGAATGAACATCAGAGATGGACAGAAAGAGAATGAAGATGAGAGAACAACCAGATATATCAATGGACTGAGATATGAAATACAAGAGGATATCAACATGATTTCTGTTAGTAAAGTCGAGGATGCTTAACAAGAAGCCTTGAAAAATGAAGATAAACTGGCCAGGAAACAAAGCCAATGAAACAAAGGAGGAAATTCAAGCAGAGGTAAGGGAACCAATAGAGAAAAGTTCCAGAAACCAAAGAATGAAGCTGGAAAACATCATAGTCACCTTGAGAAAGGTGGAAGTTATAAGGAAGGACAACATGGAGGAAGAAGCTCTTTTTCCAGAGGAAGAGGAAGAGATAGAGGAGGAAAATTCAGATGTTATTCCTGTGGAAAACTAGGGCACAAGTCTTGGGAATGTCCTGAGAGAAAGAAAGAAGGAGGAGGTGAAGCACACATTGCTGAAGCACAGAAACATGTGGAAGAAGAAGCAACAGAAGGAGGAAGGAACCTCATGATGAGGAAAGTTCTTCTTAAACAAGAGAAGGAGGTAGAGGAACCAGTTCAACGAACAAGTCTGTTCAAAACTGCTTCCAAGACGAAAGGCAAAGTCTATAAGGTGATCATAGACAGTGGGAGAACTAACAATATAGTATCCACGTATATGGTGGAGAAACTGGAGCTAAAGATAACTGCACATCCAAACTCATACAAGGCATCATGGTTGCAGAAAGGACATCAAGTAATGGTAAGTCAACAATTCTAAGTTGAATTTAAAATAGGAGGTTATAGGGATGAATATTGTGTGATGTAATTCCTATGGATGTCTATCATATTTTATTGGGGAGACCATGGCAGTTTGATAGAAACGTTATTCATGATGGGATGAAGATTACTTATACCCTAGAAAAGAATGGTAGAGCACATATGTTGTTACCGATAGAAGACAAAGAGAAAAAGAGGGAAGCTAGTTCAAGTATACTTCTCATGAGTGGGAAGGAACTCTTGAATGAAATCAAGAAGGAAAAAGAAACACAATTTGTTGTAGTAAGGAATCCTAGAGTTATCCTTACAAATACTTTTGTGGAAGATTTACTTGAAGAAATCCAGGAACTGTTAGAAAAAATTGCTGAGATAGTAGTGGATAAGTTACCACACTCATTTCCACCCATTAGAAGTATAAGTCATCATATTGACCTTATTCCAAGAGCTAGTTTACCAAACAAAGAAGATTATAGGTTGACACCTAGAGAGAATGAGGAAGTCAAAAATCAAGTCCAAGAGTTATTGGATAAATGTTTAGTCAGGGAAAGTCTAAGCCCATGCGTAGTACCAACTGTGTTAAGTCCAAATAAGGATGGAGGATGGAGAATGTGTACAAATTCCAGAGCCATCAACAAGATAACCATTAGGTATAGATTCCCTTTACAAAGGATGGATGATTTGATGGATTGTTTGAGTGGAGCAAGCTATTTTTCCAAGATATATTTGAAGAGTGGATATCATCAAATAAGGATGAGAGAGGGAGATGAATGTAAAACAACATTCAAGACAAATGAAGGATTGTTTGAATGGTTGGTCATTCCATTTTGGTTGACAAATGCACCCAACACATTTATGAGATTGATGAATGAAGTATTGAAAGACTTCATAGGAAAATTTTTCATAGTATATCTGGATGACATACTAATCTTCAGTAAGATAGAGGGAGAACACTTAAGACATGTGACATCAGTGATGGAAAAGTTGCAGCAAGAAAAATTGTTGATAAATCTAAAGAAAAGATCTTTTATGAAGAAGGAACTCATATACTTGGGTTTTGTTATCTCTTCAAATGAATTGAAGATGGATCCAGAAAATGTGAGAGCAATCAAAGAATGACCATCACCAAGCAACATATTTGAGGTATGAAGTTTTCATGGGTTAGAATTTTTTTATAGAAAGTTTATCAGAAATTTGAGTGGTATATGTGTGCCCATCTTGGACATTGTGAAGAAGAAACACAAGTCCTTCAGTTGGACATAGGAAGCTGAAAAAAGTTTCAAAGTGTTGAAGGAGAAGATCACAGAACAACCAATTCTAGTTTTACTAAATTTTGGAAAAACATTTCATGTAAGATGTGATGCAAGTGGATTAGCTATTGGAGCAGTCTTGAGTCAGGATAATAAGCCAGTTGCTTATTTCAGTGAGAAGCTGAATGACACCAAGAAGAAATATTCCACATATGACAAATAATTTTATGCATTGATTCAAGATTTGAAGAAGTGGAGGCACTATCTAATTCCTAAAGAATTTGTCTTGTACAGTGATAACCAAGATTTACAGTTTATTACTAGGCAAGAAAAGTTGAATAAGAGACATGCTAAATGGGTAGAATTTATGCAAAAATTTATTTTGTTATTAAACATATCATTAGAACTGCTAACAAAGTTTCATATGCTTTGAGGAGGATGAGTTTAATTGTACAGGAATTCCAAGTGGAGACCTTAGGATTTGAACACCTCAAGGAGATGTATAGAGAAGACGCAAATTTTAAGGAAGCTTATGAGGCATGCAAGAATCATTTGTTGGGAGATAGAAGCCCATGGACTGAATATTTGATCTAGGATGGATTATTGTTCAAAGGAAACCAAATATGCATACCAAAATGCTCAATGAGAGATAACCTGCTGAAAGAGAAACACAGTGGAGGTTTGGATGGACATTTTGGTCATGATAAGACATTTTCACAACTGAGTAATTCATATTATTGGCTGAACATGAGGGAAAAGATGAAAAAGTTTGTGAACAAATGAAAAATTTGTCATTATGCAAAAGGAAGAAAACATAACACTGGTTTGTATCATCCATTACCAATTCCAGAGAGGTAGTGGGATGCAATCAATATGGATTTTGTATTGGGATTGCCTAGAACTCAGAAAGGGAGCGATTCCATATTTTTTGTGGTGGATAGATTTTCAAAAATGGCACATTTCATAACATGCCAGAAAACAAATGATGCTACACACATAGCCAATTTGTTTTCCAGAGAAATGGTGAGACTACATAGATTGCCCAAGAGTATAGTCTCAGACAGGGACACCGAATTTGTAGGAAATTTTTGGAGGACTCTATGGAAGAGGCTGGGGACACAATTATCCTTTAGTTCAACATATCACCCTCAGACAGATGGACAGAATGAAGTAGTAAACAAGAGTCTGGGAAACTTGTTAAGAAGTTTAGTCACTAAGCAAGGTCGTCAATGGGATCAGATTTCGACACAAGCAACATTTTCATTCAATAATTTAGTTAACAGGAGCACAGGGAAAAGTCCATTTGAAATTGTGTATGGTATACAGCTAACAGGGATTACAGAGTTGAGAGATCTGAATCAAGAAGAGTTCAGAAGCACTGGAGCATAATATTTTGCAACAAAAATGTAGAAACCCCATGACATAGTCAGAGAAAAACTATAGGACAACAACTAGAAATACAAGAACAAAGTTGATCAAAAGAGGAGAGAAGTTCAATTCGAAGTTGGAGATGAATTTTTGGCTCATTTGAGAAAAGAGAGGTTTCCAAGGGGAGCATATAACAAGTTGAAGATGAAGAATATAATACCATGCATGATTCTCAGAAAATTCGCAGCCAATGCTTATGAAATTGGGTTGCTAGACAATGTTGGGATATCATCGATATTCAATGTTGCAGACCTGTATCCTTACAGGAGAGATGAGGCAGGAGAATCAAATGATCAGAAGGAAGTTCAGTGGGAAGAACAATTGCCCATAGTAGAAAAAACTCAGATGGAGAAATAATTGAACAGAGAGATGGAAAGAAGACCAAGAGGAAGACATATCCTAAATACTTAATGAAATGGAAAGATCATCTAGTGGAAGATGAAAGTTGGGTCACAAAACCTGATATTTTGAAGCATGGAAAAATAGTACAGGAGATCATGGACATGAGTCCATGAAAATTTTAACTAGAGGAGTATGATGCAAAAGCATCACCTTCAAAGTCAAAGATGCAAGCGAGGAGGCAAAGATATGACATCTCATCATTTAATTCATAAGTAAATCGAGTTGTTGAGATATTTTGGAAACAACATTTTTAAATATGTCATGTTTGTAAAGTCGTATAGGACTCTAAGGAGTTGCAGATATAGAGTGTTGGCTCTTATCTAGAAATAACTGTTAGTTATTGTAATATGACAAAGTAGGTAAACATTATGACTTGATAGGATAGGTTGCAGACAGGACGAGAGAGCTTGTGGATCCAGTCCTTAGATAGTTTGTTGTTGTATTGTAAAAGTATTATGAGATAGGAAGATAGAGATCAATAGAGAAGAATAGAGTAGAAGAAAGACGCAGTGGAGAATTGCAATATCATGTAATTTGTTTCATGAATGAATAGAACAGACATAATTGTCCCAAATCTTGGACTATGTTCATTTTAATGTGTGATTGAATGAATGTTTCATTTTGTGTATTTCGTTTAGTTCATGTATGATTGTTCAAGGAGTTGATCATATGAGTTTGTGATGAAACTGGATAAGTTTCACTTGCTTCTCTTTTGAAACTTGTATGCAAGGAGTGCATATCGAATGCAATGAGTATGTCGATTGAGTCTCAGATTGACTCAAAAGAGTTCAGAGAGAGAGCAGAGGAAAGTTAGATCAGGTGCAAGGGGTGCACAACATCAAGGAATGACTAAGCGTCGAAGAACCAGAACAAAGGAATGCCAGGAGGGAGAGAAGAATTTATTTTCAAGAAATCCTTCAAACTGATTTATCGAAACCCCCAAATGCAAGGAGTGCATGGGAAGTAGAAATCCTTTAAGGATCAAGCTCAGAAGGGATAGCACTTTTCATAAGTGTTGACAAGATCCAAGAGTCAAACTCGTAGGAGGAGCAAAGGTTGAGACCTTTGAAGACTGAGAAATCTTCTAAGTCGAAGGAAATCAGAAGATCAGGAGGAGGAGTGACAGTGGCCGTTGGAGCCAAAGTAAAATATCTATCGTCTGATCATCTGAAGTAGATATGAGCTGTTAGATCATCTGAAGTAAATCTCAAGCGTTAGATTACCCGAAGTGAATCTGAGCCTTTGGATTCAGAAGAGACATGGCGTAAATATGGGAACTTCGGGTAAAGTCCTGAAGTAATTCATAGTCGTCAGATCTAAGGGAGACGTGGCATAGATCCATGCACTCCGGGTAAATACCCAAAGCAATCCTCGATCATTAGATCCATAGGACAAGTGGCACAAATATGTGGACTCTGGGTAAAGACCCAAAGTAATCCTCAATTGTCACATCAAGTGAACACGCGACAAAAATCCGCATACTTCGAGGGAAGTGAAAATTTTGACATTTGAGAATTTTGAAGTCCGAAGACATGAAGGGATCACAACTGTTGATCTGAGGAGGACACACGTTAGTGTATTATATCCTTTGAATAAAATCCATTGGGAAAAAGGATGAAGTTTGAGATTTGAGATCTCAGAAGTCCGAAGACCCGAAGGAGATCTCGACCGTTGATCGAGAATAGGGCCACATGATTGTTGATCTAAGTTGAAAGGTCAAAAAATTGAAGTAAAGGTAGGTTCGTTGATTAATAAGGACAGGTGTCTGCAGATCGCAACTCTAGAATATTGACGTACGAAGGAAATCAATGTTTGAGATTTGAAAAGTCTTAAGTCCGGAATCACGAAGGAGATCACATCCATTGATTTAGGAGGGGCATATCTAGTCCATAGATTTGGAAAGGGTAGATATGAACCATCAGTTCAGATAGTACCATCAATATCAAGAGATAAACGGTCATGTAGAATTGCGAGGATAGGAGTTGCGTGAACTTTAAAATGTTGAGGGTAGACCACAATCTAGACCGTGTTTTTGGAAAGAGGACACGTGGAGGCTCGAAGAGAATTGCGGGATGAAAAATAGTTTGATCCCAAACCTCTTTTGGCTATGCCTACAATCATGTGGTCCCGTGAGGTCATTGCCCAGGGTCACATCAACAGGGGTCTTATCAAAAAAAGGAGCTAATGCCCAATACTCCGATATTTCGCAAGAGAGCAAAAGGGAAGGTTGTGTGTACCATAAGAACTGAACCAGAGAGCCAAAAGGGCCTGTGTTTAGATAAATAACGAGACAATCAAGGTTTTAGAGAGTCGGTTGAATCAAGAATTGGAGATCCTTGATCGGGAGGTCGTGTATCCCTATGGGGGAGTAAGAGGGGCTGCATTAAAAAGTCATGTGGGCCCTATGGGTAAGTTGGTGTAATTTGGTACCTCAACTTCCCAGGGTGGTAAATTTTGCATACGACCTCCGTTTTAGGTGCGTGATAGCCCGTTGGAAAGGTATTTCAGAGAGCTACACATTCCTCCATCAAACTCTAACTATGTCTATAGTTTGATTGTGGCGAGACAAAAAACAACGTTTAGGGCCCCAAAACGACCCTGGAAGTACAACAAGATGTGCTGACATGAAAACATACAAAATAAGCCAGTTGGATTAGGAAAGAGGCCACCCATATCCAACTGGAGGATGTGTGGGGCTTTATATAGCCCCAGAAGTGTAGAACTCACAATTAAAAATAAATACAAAAGAACATGCTGAACAAAAAACAAACATGAGGAACCAATTGGAATAGGTGGGTGGCCACCAATATCCACCTGGATCAATCCACCCCCCTTAGGAAACAATGGTCTCCATTGTGTTGAGTTCCCCCATTAGGCAAGGAAACTTATGTTGGATTTGGCCCTGGATGAGACACTTGCTTTGGTGTAGGATTTTCCCTACCTTGAGAATCCGATAAAGTTGGATTCACTGTTGGCGAGTTCCCTTGACCTGTGTGTCCACTATCTGATCAGTGGATTCTTGTTCCATGTAGTTAGGGTTGAGCTCTGTTGGTGTTAGTTGTTCTGTGATCTCGGAGGTGTCCAATAATGATGGAAAATATGGCCGAAGGAGGTCCACATTGAATACTGGATGCAGACCAAGGAAGGGTGGAGTGTTGAGCTTAAAATCATTGCTACCCACAGCCTTGGTGATAGTGTAAGGCCCATTAAATAGTGGGTGAAGCTTCCGATGGGGCTCGATGAGACGCTCCTTCTGAAAATGTAACTAGACTTTGTTTCCAACCTGAAATTGGTGTGGTATGCTATGTTGATCATGGCGTTGCTTGTACTTAGCATTGGATTTCTGAAAAATCTCCTGGACCTATTGGCGGATGTCCTGAATCCGCTCAATGAATCTAGTGGCTTTGTCGATCACATACTAATAAGGGGAAGAGTTTGTCTGTGCGGTGGAAAGAGGAAGTGAAACATCAATGGGTCCCTAGGGTTGGAATCCCAGACCCACTTGAAATGGGATTTGGCTGGTGGAACTATCGAGATCCCCATTGTAACTATGTTGGACATATGGAAGACTCTCGTCCCATGTATGTGGATTCTTAGAATTGTACATGCGCAGGATGTACACAATCATCTGATTGATGACCTCTATTCGGCCATCGGTTTTGGGGTGGAAAGCAGTGGATTTTGTGAGCTTGGTTTCCAAGAGAGACCAGAGACATGACTAAAAGGTGCTAAGGAACCAACTGTCTCGGTTGGAGATGATGGTCTATGGTATCCCAAAGTGGACCAACACTCATTCGAAGAAGAGCTTGGTAGTATCTTCCATTATGAAATTCTTCTTACAGGATGTGAGGATGACCATCTTCGAAAACCAATCAATGAACACAAACACAACCATTTCCTTGCTTGGTGGACAACAAGCCAGACATGTAATCCATTGAGATGGATTCCCAAGGTTTCTCGGGAATAGGAAGATGGGTGTATAAGCCTCGCTTCTTGATGGTTGGCTTGGCAATGGCATAGGCAGTGCAAGATCTGATATACTTGTTGACATCCCATCGAAGCTTTGGCCAATAAAAATGTTTCTGAAGAACGACCACAATTTTCTCTATGCCAAAATGTCCTGCAACCTGAATGTAGTGGGCTTCCCAAATTATCTTTTCAAGTTGTCTTGTAGGAACATAGAGATGGCCCAGGGGGCATAAGATTTCGTCATGTAAAAATCAATGACATTTGCACCTGTACCCAATATTTGATATGTGGTGGTGAAGTTCGGAGCTTTCTAATAAATTTGGGGGCACTCAAATGCTTCATGTCCATAGAAATGGAGCAAAGTCATGAGTGCATCCACATGAGGTCGACTAAGGAAATTAATGACACTATTAGAGATACCTATCTTATACTTGATGTTGAGATGGAACTGCTGCAGGTAGGTGGAACACTTCTGATGGTGGTCGTTTTGCAATTTCCCTTGTGTCTGTATGAACTGCAGAGGCTTGTGACCAGTGTGTATGATCGTCTCTTTCCCCAAAATGTAATGTTTCCATTGATGATAGGATTGTACAATGGAATACATTTCCTTGTCATAGGTGGGGTATTTCCAAACAATATCAAAGAGTGTCTCACTATGGTATGCCACTAAATGCCCATGCTGAGTGAGAACTGTGCCCACAACATAGTCAGATGCATCAGTATCAATCTAGAATGGTTGTTGCAGATCGGGCAAGGAGATTACTGGAGTTGAGAAAAAGTGATGCTTCATATAATTGAATGCTTGTTGCTTCTCCTTCCCCCACATGAACTTTTCCCTACCACCGTCATTGGTCACTTGGCCGAGGGCCCATGCAATATGGGATAATCCCAATATGAACCATTGGTAGAAGTTGTCTAGTCCAAAAAATATCTGAAGCTTGGTCAGTGTGGTCAAGGATGGCCAGTCATGAATGACTTGGATATTAGCTGGATCAATATGTACCCCATGCTCATAAAAAATGTATCCCAATTATTAGACCTTGTTCATGACAAAATAACATTTTTCCAAGTTGGCATAAATCTTGTGCTGCCACAAAGTGCTCAAAACCTACTGAATATGTTGCATGTGCTCCTCCCACGTTCTGCTGAAGATGAGGATGTCATCCAAATATAGTACCACAAAGGATTTGGTGAGGGTATCAATACATCATCCATCAACCTCATGAAAATAGCTAATGCATTTGTTAAGCCAAAGGGCATGACTAGCCATTCATAGAGACCTTCTTTATACTTGAAGGATGTCTTCCATACATCCATTGGTTCGATGGGAACATGGTAGTAGCTAGACTTTAGGTCAATCTTGATGAAGAAATTTTCCCCCTTGAGTTGGTCAAGAAGGTCATCAATCCTCAGAATGGGGTAGCGGTTCCTGACTGTGATTTTGTTTAAGGCTCTGTAATCAATGTAGAGTCGCCACGTCCCGTCCTTCTTTTACACCAGTACAATCAGGCTTCCGCAAGGGGAGGAGTTGGGTCTGATGTTCCTCTTTTAAAGAAGCTCTCAGATCTGACGCCTAATTTCATCATTCTCCATCAAGGATCACTGATAGACTGGTCCATTAGGTAGAGGTGCACCGGGGGTCATATCAATTGGATGCTTGACTTGGAAGTGTGTCGGTACCCCTGTAGGTGAGGAGAAGATGTCTTTGTATTCTTTCACGATCCCGCCCACTTGATTCTACTGCAAAGAGAGGCACTGTGTAGAGGCCAAAAATGTGGCAGAGACCTTATGCTTATTGTGAGCATGGATCATAAAGAATATGAACTTCCTGTTCTATGAAATGACCTTACTACATTTCTTAGAATATATTAAAGAAATAATAGTAAGCGGTGCTACCTTTGGGATCCTGTAGAATTGTCTACCCTAAGTAATAATAACACTGCGGGGTCTAGACTCATACACAACATGATGCTTCCACAAATATGGTTGTAATAAAATAACATCACAAACTTCAAGGGGATAAATATCACATAGTACCTCATCTTTGAAAGGCTTGATGCCGTAGGGAAGACGACACTGTTGGATGACACATAGATCTATTCCTTGGCAAAGCCAGATGGTGGTGTAGGTTTGTAGGTGCAATGTCATTGGAAGGTCCAACCACTTGATGACCTCTGCTGAAATCAAGTTCTTCTGAATAACGCTATCGATAATGAAATGAAGCAGAGCCCCCTTGACCCACATCTGCGAATGAAAGAGGCATTCCCCTTCCTCTGGTTATTCTGGTTCACTTGGCCGGAATTTGGTGGTAGCGAGAGTGGAACTGGGTTCAACATCGATAATCCAATTCCCTCCTTCAGGATTTGACTCATAATTAGAATCGAACTTTGACTCGGAAGCATTCAGCTCAACCATGAGGGACTGCTTGGAGCGGAATTTTTCGGTGTTGTGCCAAGGAATTTTGTGGTACTCACACCATTTTCCCATGTCCTTCTTCATCTTCTCATTGCCATTCTTGTGTTGTGGCTTGGATTGGTTTTCCTGAGGATGGACATATCAGATGGGTCCCTTTCTATGTGAGTTGGGGCTACCTTTGCCCTGCTTCAATTGTGAGGGGTTTGCATATCCAATCTCTTTCCGTTTTTGCTTAAATTTTTGATCGATCTTGAAAGCGTATCTATAAGCCATGCCCAATGAGGCAATGTCTAGGAACTCCATTTATTTTTGAATGTACCTATGCAAATAAGCAAATTATTTGAGCACTAGATGACCCTCAGAGTATTTTATACCCAATTCGGTGTGTAGGGTATGGAAAATATTGGTGAAATATGTTATGATCTGGTCCCTTTCTTGATGTAGGGTGGTCCATCTGGTGTATTGGTCCTCGTAGCTTCCAACATGGTAGTATTGTTATTTAATGGCATCCTAGAAGGAATCCCATGTAGGGGCCACCGCAAACATTGTATATTCCTCCATGTCCCTTTTCTCAGAGTAAGTATCCCACCAGTCTTTAACATGGGGAAGAATCTTGAGGAGTGAAAAAGTGATCTTTTTCCTATCGAAAAAATTTTGGACCAAAAATATCCTTCGAGAAGATTCAACCATTTATCTACAACATCCACATCTATCAGTCCTTCAAATAATGGAATATCAAAATTTACCTATACCTTGAAGGGGGTTGCATGGCCTCTTGATGAATATGCTTCTCCTATGGGGAGCTGTCGAAGGATCTGCGTGAAGTTGTCTATCATTTTGTTTCTTTGTAGCGCGAGGGTTTCCTCGAGAAAAAATTTAATAGGATCTCCTACTCCATCATATTTATTTTCCTCCCCCATGGGTTGTTGTCAGGCTCGACATGACCGATCTTGTAATGGATTGATTGGTTTGAGTCCCAACTTCTTGTACCCAGATCTTGTCGGGGACATGCATGAAGAAAAATAAATGAAGAACATACCGCTTTGATACCACTGATCCATATTTAGGAGCAGAACAAACTAATTAACACACTGAATACAATAAACATAGAGATATGAAGAATAACACAAATATCCTATGAAAAATATCTTCTATTAAATAATGAAATAGGTTGAAACTGTAAAATTGTAGAACTAAAACACTTGCTTGAATGGTGGTAGCTATCTCTGAGAAGAGATGTGGCTGCTACACACATCTGTATGAGAAGAATGGATTGAAATGAGTCTCCAAAGGCCTTTTTATATTAATCATGAATTCCAAAACCCTAGACATACAAAAACCTAACCCTAGAAGGTGAAACATCGAAAGTCATGTGGGCCCTATGGGCAAGTTGGTGTAATTTGTTACCTCAACTTCCCAAGGTCGTAACTTTTGCATACAACCTTCGTTTTAGGTGCATGATAGCCCGTTGGAAAGGTATTTCAGAGAGATACACATTCCATAATCAAACTCTGACTCCTTATACAGTTTGTCTATGGCGAGCCAAAAAATATGTTTAGGGCCCCAAAACGGCCCTAGAAGTAAAACAAGATGTGATGACATGAAAACATGCAAAATAAGCTAGTTGGATTAGGCAAGAGGCCACCTGTATCCACCAGGAGGATGTGTGGGGATTTAGACAGCCCTAGAAGTGTATAAATCACAATTACAAAGCAATACAGAAGAACGTTCTGAACAAAAAACTGACACAAGGAGCCAGTTGGAATAGGTGGGTGGCCACCAATATCCACTTGGATCATGGGTATTCTTGTATTCCTTAAAGAAATAAAATTTGTTAGATGGAAAGTATTACATATATTTAGGAAATAAAAATTAACAATTTGTCTAGAGGATGACAATAATTATTATATATTTGTATTCTTAAGGAGAAGGTGTTTTATCTAGTTGCATATTTATGGTCTGCTTGTACTCTTAAGGGTAGGATGCCAGAGTGGTATAAGAGTCATTGAAAAAATTAATTTCTAATTATAAATGATTTTATTTGGGTTATAAATTGGATACATAATGGAAAAGTGGTGTTAATTTATTGTATTGATCTTCTATGGGTTCTCTTAATGAATATGAAATTTTATCTTTTCTATGGGTTCTCTTAATTGATCAATAATTTAGGATTTAATTTATAAATTGATCATTCTAGGATGTATAACACGTTTGCATAATTAATAGTGCATTTAAACTCCAAAAAGGATGGTTTCTATGCACAAAGATTCATGGCATTTTTATGATTCAAAGGATGGTGGATTAGGAGATAAACCAAGGTCATTTTTGCATTAAGAGTCATTAAATATTCTTCTGTGTAAAAATAGGCAAGAGATGCATAGTAAAACCCTGGAAATGAAAAATTCCTTGTAAAAAGTAACCCAATGTTGTATTATACCTTAGATTTTGTAAATGTGTTGAACCTGAACATAATAGATCTAGCTAAACAATAATACACACATTTGCAGAGAGAATTTGAGAAAGAATAAGAAGGAGAGAAAGAATGGAAGAATTCTCATTAACCGTAATGAATAATGAATAATTTACACATGATATACTCTATATAACTCAATGAGTGCACACTGGAGGAGAACCAATGCGCCATAGTAGTGTTTAGAGTGATATGGACACACACTAGTAGTTATAGGAGTGAACTACCACCTAGTCTAGTCTCTTAGATAGTTACGGGAGTGATCTTCCACCTAGCTGAGTTAACTAGTCAACTAGTCTTCAGTTAATTGACTGAACAAAGAGTAGTGATGAGTTAACTAAGGGAATCAAGGGTAATGCGCCAATCTGGTGATGATCCCAAGGCAAGTGTGAATTAGCTGGTGATGATCCCAAGTTTTCATGGTGATAAAACCAATGCAACATCTAAACTCAACTCAACTAGTCAAACTGAAGTGTCAACTGAAATAGAATATTATCCAGGTGGAATATTCTCCCTTAAAATATAGGAGACTAGATAATGACTAATTATGACTAATAAACAAGGAAAAACCTTAGGAAAAATAAATCCTAGGTGTGTGTGAAGTAACTCCAACACCCCCCCTGAACATCACTATGTTGAAAATGAAGAATGAGTCCTGACAGCCCATGTTAGGTACCCAAATACAAAATATACATTGAAATAAAGTGAGTAAAGAGGGAAAACCTCATGGGAACCCCCCGCCCCCCCCCCCAAGGTACAATGTATGTAAAAATAAGAACTATAGTTGCTAGTCAATTGTGTCCTTCACTCCAAGATGACTTCGCAAAGAATGGAACTTATTCTCAGTGAAGATCTTGGTGAATATGTTTGTCGTTTGTTTTGCTGAAGGACATAACTACAAGTTGATGATCCCCTCGTGTACTAATTCCTCGATGTAGTGAATGTGGATATCGATGTGCTTTGTCCACTGCCTCTGAACTGAATCTCTGCAGAACTTCAGAGTGCTCTGGTTGTCACACGAGATGACGATCGACCAATGAAAATGAATTCCCAACTTAGTGAGAAAATGTTGTATCCACATAGCCTGAATGGTTATGTTAACTACCCCTCTGTACTCTTTCTCGACCAAAGATAGAGAAATGGAAACTTGCTTCTGGCTCGACCAACATATAGGTCTATAACCAAGACTGAGTGAGTAACCAGATGTGTACTTGCGATCAGTGCTATCACCATCCCAGTCGGAATCAGTAAACCCAATGAGATATAATTTAGAGTCTACTACAGAATGAATCCCAAAGGTGATGGTGCCCTGTACGTATCAAAGGATATGCTTTGAAACCTTCCAATGTATCTCCTGTGGCTCCTGCATGAACCTGGAAACTGTGCCAACTGCATATGAGAGATCTAGTCTGGAGTGTGTGAGATACAATAAGCTCCCCACTAAATGTCTGTATAGTGTGCTGTCAACCAGTGGAGTCTCCCCTCCATCCTAAAGTTTGACTCCTAATAGGAAAGGAGTCGTAGAATATTTGCGGTCTGTCATGTGAAATCTATCAAGGAGATCTCGTGCATACTTGGCCTAAGATATTTTGATTCCTGATGCATCCTGACTGATCTAGAGTCTAAGGAAGGATTCTAGCGGACCCAGGTCCGTCATAAAAAAACTGTCATGTAGAATCCTCTTGACTGTAGAAATCGTTGAAGTCGAGCAACCAATGATCAACAAATCATCAACATACAAAACTAAGAGTTGAAGTGAATTAGCCATCCTGATCATGTAGACATTCAAGTCAGATTTACAACATACAAAGTTCTGTGACAGTAGGTAGGAGTCCATTTGGGCATACCATGCCCTCGAAGCCTGCTTGAGGCCATAAAGGGACTTCTTTAGTTGTCAGAACAAAGATGATTCCTGCATAAATCCATGGGGTTTCTCCATGTAGATCTCCTCAGAGATATCACCATGAAGAAATGCATTCTTCACATCCATCTGATGGAATTCCCATCCTTTGGTAGCCTCAATGGAAAGTTCCAATCATATGGAATCCATATTTTCTACTGGAGCGAATCTATCATCATAGTCAATACCATGAACCTGCTGAAAGCCTTTGGAAACAAGCTTGGATTTGTATATGATAATCTATCCATCTAGTGCGCTCTTGGTCCTATAGAACCATCTACATCTGAAAAGATTCATCCCAGAAGGAAGGGGAACCAGATCCCAATTTTGGTTCTCGAGGAGGGAATTGTACTCCTCTTGCATGGTGGATTCCCAAAAGGGATTTCCAGTAGCCTCGCCATAAGACTATGGATATGAAGATTAAACCAAGAAAATATGCTTGGAGGGAAATGGTTCAGTGGAAATGATTTCAATAGGAGGCTCCTCAAAATCATATCGAGTCCTCCTAGTATCAGTTGGATGACCAACGAGATCCCCTACATCCTGAAGAGTAGTCTATGCCCATTTGGGCCTCTGCTCTGGCTTTGCAAATGCATCTGGATGCTCTAAATCTGCATCTAACTGTACTGACTTGGAATATGAATCATTTGAGTCCTATGAATTATAACTCTTGTCTAAAGAAGAGCTGAAATGTGCATGCTCATCATCTTAGACAGGTGGAAGAATGAAGGTGTTTGCATGCGGCTGCTAAGGTGCATGCAATACACTTTCTGTTGATTAAGGTTGGTTGTCATTGATGTCAACCCTTGAAGAAAGTCCCACAACACAAAGGTTTGGGTAATGGACCCAATATTATTTGATGTAAATATGACTCATTATTGTCTTGTCATGGTTGATAAGAAGTAAAGATGGATGAACTCCAAAGTGGTCCCCTTATGGTGAAAGCCCTCACAGGAAGACGCTTTGCAAAGTATGAGAACCCATCCTTAATTGTGGAATAATGAGATGAAGGACAATGAATTTGTCAGGTAAAATATCCTAGATGGATAGTGCTTGTCATTCCATTTCTGGTGGTATGTGTAATTTTACATAACTCCTCACGGTTAGAGAGTTATGGCCATGAGAAGTTGGAGACCCCAGGTTTGGGTAATGGACCCACACTTGTTTGATGGATAATGGTATGAGTTGTGATATATTTTCAGATAATACTATTCTATATGGATATTGCATGTCATTCCATTTCTGGTGGTATGTGTAACATCACATAACTCCTCATGGTTTGAGAGTTATGGCCTTACAAAGTTGGAGGACCCTCATATGTCATCTAGAAGCCCCAAAAGGTCAAAGTAGTCAAAGTGGTTTAAGAGATTTTAAAAGGTAAATAATAAAGTGAAGTAATGAGTGTATTATAATTCAAAGTGAATAAAAAATAAATTATTTCAATAATAAATTTAATGGAGAAATTAGAGGTGGGTTAACCCTAAAATAAGGAAAGTGGGGCCAAGTGATCTAGAAGATGTTTTTAAGGAAGCTACTTGGAGAGTATAAATAAGAGGCAAGGCTCTCTCATTTTAAAAAAACTTGAGCATATTGAATATATATAGGTGTCTAAGGTAACCAAGGATATCTAAGCTAAAATTTTGAGGGAACGTGAAGAAAAGAAAGTCGATATGCAAGAAAGGATAAATTCTTTTGATGGTGCTTTCTAAGGTATGTTATTTACATGTCATCTCACCATTTTCGCTATAACGTTTTTTATATAATGATTCAGACCGTGAAATTTCTATGAAATTGACAAAACATATCCAAGTATCTGTGGTAAAAAATTCATCTTGTGGGTCATTGTATTTTGGGAGTTACACTCTCTGGAAAATAGGGTTTGTGGCTAGCCCTGAAACTAGTCAAAAACATGTGTTTTGAGTAAAAACGTCATAACTTCTTCATAATAGATCCAAATTTAGTGAAACTAAATGTGTTGGTTAAGTTACAATCTTTAGTATTTTTTGTAACATTTTTAGATCAATTAAAAAAATATTCCATGTGGGGCACGCTCTACAAGGTCACTCTCTAGAATAAGCCAGAATTCAATAAGGTATGCCATTTTTTCTATAACTCCTTTTCTGAAAGGTTCCAAGTAGTGAAACCTGGAGGAATTGCATAAAACAAATTGAAGAAAATTGTGTATCAGTTTCAGATATTTATACATAACAAGTACAAAGGTATGATTACTTCAAGTTAGGGTTGTTGACTAATCCAAAACTAGGCATGTGAGACTAAAGAAAAATTTGATGAAAATGATAGTCTCTTGTTGTTGAAGTTAAGGAAGGCTTGAAGGAATGTGATCTTATACACCAGGTCTATTACAGAGCTACAAATCAGATTTGTATGATGAAATTGATGAGGGCTTTTGGTCGAGGTACATGTTGAGTACATGGTTGAGACAAGTAGTTGATGTGTTGACACATATATGAGGTGTATAGTTGATGATTTTGGTACATATTGATGAGTCATAGTTGATGAGTAGTTGACACATGATTGATACATACTTGGTACATGGTTGAATGCACTTGTTTATGGTATAGGTTGATTACAGGTTATTTGGTACAGGTTGGTGCATGGTTGATGCACTTGTTTATGGTACATGTTGATTACAGGTTGAGGTATAGGTTGATGCATGGATGATGCATGGTTAAAATTTATTGGTACAGGTTTACAATGGTATATCTCACAGTGACAAGTTGACAGTGGTTTGATCATTCTACTTTTACTTCAGGGTGGCAGGACGGGGCAAGGACAGGTGGTTGTAGCCGGAGAACATAGGGGGTTGTAGCCTCCTTCTGGTTGTAGCCAGAGAATTGGGGAGTTGGATCTTCTCGCAGGTTGTAGCCTGAGAAACTAGGGGGTTGGAGGCTCCTTCCAGTTGCATCTGGAAAACAAAGGAAGTTGGTGCTTCCAATGAATGTAATTCTTCAAGACATATAAGAAAAATAATTCTGTGGTTTTCTCCCGATTTGGGTTTCCACGTAAAACAATGGTGTACTCTGTATGTGTATGTTTTTTCATTTGTTCATTGCTTATTTACTCTACAGTTATTGGATGATAATTGTTCATTGATATAACACTTGGATTATATGGTTAAAAATGATTAAATTTCTCTATTACTAATTCACATCCCCTCTCAGTAATCCAACAATTGGTATCAGAGAAGGTTCCTTCAGAAATTAGTTTAACCACTGAACAGTAGATCATGGAGAGTACCAACTCATATAAAAATGGAATACCATAGTTTGATGGACATAAGTATTCTTTTTGGAGCATAAGGATGAGGACATATATATGGGCACATGGATTTCAAGTTTGGCAATCAATTGTAGATGCATACACAACACCAACAGTTCCACCAACAAATGACAAAGAAGTAAAACTCAGTGAAAATAATTCCAAAGCCACAAATGCACTTTTGAATGGTCTTAGTGATACAATATTCACCAAAGTTACACACTGTAAATCTGCTAAAGATATTTGGGACAAGATTCACAATATTTATGAAGGAGATACAAAAGTCAAAGCAGCAAAGCTTCAGACTTACAGAGGTCATTTCGAACAACTAAAAATGAAGGAAGATGAAGATATTGCAGCCTACTTCTTATGAGTTGATGAAACAGTGAATGCAATCATAGGATTGGGAGAAGAAATTGAAGAATATGTAATTGTTCAAAAGATACTAAGATCTCTTCCTATGATATTCAACCCTAAGAGATCAACACTAGAAGAAAGATCGGATCTAGACTCAATAAGCATGGACGAACTATATGGAATCTTCATAGCATATGAAATGAGAACTGAGTAGAAAAATCCAGATGTAAAAGAAGCATCCTTCAAGGCATCCAAAAGATCAAAGTAAAAGAAAAAGGAACAAGAAGAATATAGCAGCAGCAGTGATGCCTCGGAAGATGATGAAGAAGTGGCCAACTTCGTCAAAAGACTGAACAAGGGAACCAACGGTAGGTATAGAGGTAAGATCCCTTTAATTTGTTTTAATTGTGATGGTATTGGTCATTTTTCTAACAAATGTCCTCATAAGAAAAAGATAAATGATGAAGGTTACTCAAAAGGAAAACACACATATAAAGGAAAAAGAACTACAAAGAAAGTTTTCAAGAAAATATTATATAGCAAAGAAGACATCTCATCATCAGATGAAGATGAAGTCAGTGATAATGAGACAGGAAGAGTTCTATTCTTGGCAGTAAAATACTTTGACAAAGAAGACTCTGAAGAAGAATATGAAGAAGTCGAAGAAGAATGTGAAGAAGTCAAAGAAGAAATTGAAGAGGCAAAAATTGACTATCGAGAAGAATTAATGTGTTCCATAGAAGTTATCAGAAGATAAAAGAAGAAAAACAAGAAACTACAAGAAGAACTAGATAAGAAAAAGGACACTCAAATAAAAACTAGAAGAAAAGGACAAGATGATTGGAAACTTGGAAGCAGAGGTTGTCACACTAAGAAAGGATATTCAAAAGAAAAATATGTAGAATAGCTCAAAAGTTCTGGATGACATTATCAGTAGTCAGAAATGTCATCTTGACAAGTCTGAACTTGGATACAATCAGACAAAAAAGGGATCAAGTTCCAAAACAATAGAGCAAGAAACAAATCCAAAGAGCTATGCAGAAACAATCAAAGAGGATAGGAAGATATACAAGGAAAATTACAGGGACACTACTCCACCAAGAAGATTCAGATTTCAGAATCAACAACAGACAGATGGGCCTCAAGAAGAAGAAGGATTCATAAGAGCACCTCCTTTTAGAAGATCTTCAACTCCCAGGTATCAAACTATATTTTTTGGTTTATGTTATGCATGTAATAATTTTGGACATAAAGCTATGAATTGCAGAACTAACAACAAGAACAATAACATCTTTGAGAGTTATACACAAAGGGATTATTCAAGGAGACCTAGTGACACACAAATAAGAAGTTACAACAGGTTTGAATCTTTGAGCATTGAAGTGGAATGTTACAAATGTAACAATTTTGGACACATGGCCAAGGATTGCAGAATGGTAGTCCCTCCTAAAGAACCTCAACAAAATAACAACAGTCACAAACAAGAACCTCAGAAAATGACATGGATAAGAAAGCAAGATTAGTATAACAATGAAGAATGCACAGTCACTCTACAAGATATGCAGAAGAAACACAGTTGATATGTTGACAGTGGATGTTCAAAACACATGATAGGTGATAAATACAAATTTCTTACATTACAAAAAGAAAAGAATGGATCAGTCTCCTTCAGAAATGATAATTCATCCAAAATCATTGGAGAAGACATAGTCCAAATTGGGAACAAGAATGAAAAGGCACAAAATGTTCTACTAGTAGAAGATATGAAACATAATCTTCTAAGTGTGAGTCAAATGTGTGATCAAGGTCATAAACTTACTTTCGTTTCAGAAATGTGTGAGATAAGAAAAGAAGGTTCAAGGAAATTGGTCGATACAGCTCAAGAACTTCAAACAACATATATGTGTTAAGTGAAATTGGAAATGAAAAGTGTTGTCTAGGAAAGGAAGATCAAATTTGGCTATGGCATATAAGAATGGGTCACATGCATTTTGATAACCTTGTTAAAGTTAGCAAAAGAGAAACATTCAGAGAAATGCCCAAGATCTCGAAACCAACCAACACTTTATGCAAGCATTGTCAACAAGGAAAGCAAACAAAGACCATGTTCAAATCAAAGGAATATTCAACAACAAGACCACTGGAAATTGTGCACACTGATCTAGTTGGACCAACTATAAAAAAGGGCTTAAAAGGTGAAAAATACTTTATGTTATTAGTTGATGATTATACAAGAATGACTGTAGTTTTCTTTCTCAAGAACAAGTCAGAAGATTTTGAAAACTTCAAGATCTACAAGGAAATGGTTGAAAATGAGATGGATTCAAGAATCAAATGTTTGAGATTTGATAATGGAGGAGAGTTCACTTCAAAGGAATTTATGGAATGCTATAACAGTCATGGAATAAAAAGAAAATTCTCCATTGTTAGGACACCTCAACAGAATGGAGTTGTTGAAAGAAAGAACAAGACAATACAATAAATGGATCGAACAATGCTAATGGATTCAAAATTGACAGATATATTTTTGACACAGGCAGTGCATACAACAGTTCACATTCAAAATAGAGTAATGCTCAGAAACAACACTGATAAAACTCCCTACGAGCTATGGAAATGAAGACCAACAAATGTGAAGCACTTCAGAGTTTTTGGAAGAAAATGCTACATCAAAAGAGAAGATTGTAGAATGGGAAAGTTTGACTCTCGTGTGGACAAATGAATACTTATTGGTTACTCAAGTACAAGGAAATAATACAAGTTTTACAATCTAAGATTGAACAAAGTTGTGGAAAGAATTAACGTAACAATTGATGAAATAGGCAGACCAGAATCAAAGGAAGAAGAAAACAAATCAATGGAACAAATTTTTGAAGAAGAAGATGAAAAAGAAGTAGAAGAGGAATATGAAGATGAAGAGAATATGACAGAATCAGAAGAGCAAGTTCATAAAGTATCTCCAAAGACACCTAGAAAACGAGTACATAAGAATCATCCTTCAGATTAGATTATTGGAAACAAAGATGCAGGAGTTGAGACTAGAAGAAAAATCCGTTCACCAGAACAAACACACCTAGCACTCTTATCTACAATTGAACCAAACTATTTTGAAGAAGCCAACAAGGATTAATTTTGGAATAAGGCCATGGATGAAGAATTGGATCAAATAGAGAAAAATGACATTTCGAAATTGGTTCCAAGACCAAAGAATAAGAATGGGATCGACACAAAATGGGTTTTCAGGAATAAATTAAATGAAGATGGACATGTTACAAGGAAAAAAGCTAGATTGGTATGTAAAGGATATGCACAGATTGAAGGAATTGAATTTGAAGAGAAATTTGCCCCAGTTGCCAGAATGGAAGCAATCCATTTACTTTTAACTTATGCATGCTCCAAAAATGTTAAAGTATATCAGATGGACGTAAAATCAAGTTTTCTGAATGGGGAACTTGAAGAAGAAGTCTACATTGAACAACCTCTACATCAAGGTAAGTCAAGGTAATATTTTATTAATTGAAGTTTATGTTGATGATATTATTTTTGGTAGTGATGATGACAGGTTAAGACAGAAATTTGCAAAAGACATGTATAATGAATTTGAAATTTCATTACTTGGAGAACTATCCTTCTTTCTGGGACTTCAGATACGTCAAAGCAACCACATAATTTTTATTTCTCAAACCAAGTATATTAGAGAAATACTAAGGAGGTTCGGAATGGAAGATTGCAAACCAATTATCACTCCCATGCAAACTAGTTGTAAGTTGAGAAAAGATGATGATTCGAAGTCTACATATCATAGGCAATACAGGTCAATGATTGACAGCCTACTATATGTGACAACATCCAGACCATATGTAATGCAAGCAGTTGGACAGGTGGCACGATTTCAAGAAGCACCAAAGGAATCACATGTATTAGTAGTAAAGAGGATTTTCAAATATCTCAAAGGAACATAAGAGTTTGAATTATGGTATCCAAAAGGAAAAGATCTATCACTTATTGCCTACACAGATGCAAATTGGGAAGGTTGTATTGATGATCGACGAAACACCCATGGAGTAATGTTCTACTTAGGTGAGTTTTTGGTATCATGGCTAAGAAAGAAACAATCATCAGTATCTCTATCTACAACCGAGGTAGAGTATATTGCAACAACAACATGTTGTACAAAGGTTCTTTGGATGAAACAAACTTTGACAGATATACAGGTTGAGTATGATGAGCCCATTCCAATATATTGTGATAATACAAGTTCCATCAGTATCTCAAAAAACCCAGTGATGCACTCCAAGACGAAGCACATTCCAATCAAGTATCACTTTCTATGGAAACAGGTTGCAGAAAAGAACATCAGAGTTGAGTATGTGGGCACAAAATAACAAGTGACAGACATCTTTACAAAACCACTTCCATGGGAGGCCTTTGAATATATTTGCCAAAGACTTGGAGTTATTTCTACTCCAAAATGAATGATATTTGAATGCTTATCTTATATGTCTTAGATGTACATGAGGAAGCACCATAAGAGGACAATTCAGTTAGGGGGAGCGTCCCTAGATGGAAAGATACCTCTGCCATTGATGACAAAGAGGGAGAGATTTATCATATGCAGAGGACAGAGACATGGTTCCAGGGGTAGCAGATTTATCAGATGTAGAGGACAGAGGAAAATTTATCAGATATAGAGGATAGAGGCATGGTTCCAGGGGGAGCATGAGTGATATGATTTCAGTATTGCATCAGAGTGTTTCCATCAATGCCAAAGGGTGAGATTGTTGATTAAGGTTGGTTGTCATTGATGTCAACCCTTGAAGAAATCCCCACAAAAAAAAGGTTTTGGTAATGGACCCAATATTGTTTGATGTAAATATGACTCATTATTGTCTTGTCATGGTTGATAAGAAGTAAATATGGATGAACTCCAAAGTGGTCCCCTTATGGTGAAAGCCCTCACGGGAAGACGCTTTGCAGAGTAAGAGAACCCATTCTTAATTGTGGAATAATGAGATGAAGGACAATGAATTTTTTACGTAAAATATATTAGATGGATATTTCTTGTCATTCCATTTTCGATGGTATGTTGAACGTCACATAACTCCTCACGATTAGAGAGTTATGACCATGAGAAGTTGGAGACCCTGGGTTTGGGTAATGGACCCAAGTTTGTTTGATGGATAATGGTATGAGTTATGATATATTTTTAGATAATACTATTATATATGGATAGTACATGTCATTCCATTTCTGGTGGTATGTGTAACATCACATAACTCCTCACGGTTTGAGAGTTATGGCCTTACGAAGTTGGAGGACCCTCATATGTCATCTAGAAGCCCCAAAAGGTCAAAGTAGTC
>ML786192.1:441998-516866 GCA_009831015.1 Picea engelmannii | reverse complement strand
TGGAGAAATTAGAAGTGGGTTAACCCTAAAATAAGGAAAGTGGGGCCAAGTGACCTAGAAGATGTTTTTAAGGAAGCTACTTGGAGAGTATAAATAAGAGGAAAGGCTCTCTCATTTTAAACACACTTGAGAATATTGAATATATATAGGTGTCTAAGGTAACCAAGGATATCTAAGCGTAAATTATGAGGGAATGTGAAGAAAAGAAGGCCGAAATGCAAGGAAGGATAAATTCTTTTGATGGTGTTTTCTAAGTTATGTTATTTACAAGTCATCTCACCATTTTCGCTATAAACTTTTTTCTATAATGATTCATACCATGAAATTGATATGAAAATATATCCATGTATCTATGGTAAAAAATTTAGCTTGTGGGCCATTGTATTTTTGGAGTTACACTCCGTGGAAAATAGGGTTTGTGGCTAGTCCTGAAACTAGTAAAAAACAGGTGTTTCGGGTAAAAACATCATAACTTCTTTATAATAGATCCAAATTCAGTGAACAAAATGTGTTGATTAGGGTACAATATTTCATATGTTGTGTAACAGCTTTATATAAATTAAACAAACATTTTGTGCAGGGCACACTCTACAAGGTCGCTTTCTAGAATAAGCCAGAATTCAACAAGGTATGTCATTTTTTCTATAACTCCTTTTCCGAGAGGTTCCAAGTAGTGCCACTTGAAGGAATTGCACAAAACACACTGAAGAACATTGTGCATCAGTTTAAGATCTTTATACATTACAGGTACAAATTTATAATTACTTCAAGTTAGGGTTGTTGACTAATCCAAAACTAGGCATGTGGGACTAAAGAAAAGTTTGATGAAAATTCTAGTCTCTTGTTGTTGAAGTTAAGGAAGGTTTGCAAGAATGTGATCATATACACCAGGTCTATTACAGAGCTACAAATAAGATTTGTATGATGAAATTGATGAGGGATTTTGGTCGAGGTACATGTTGAGTACATGGTTGAGACAAGTAGTTGATGAGTTGAAGCATACATTAGGTGTATAGTTGACGATGTTGGTACATATTGATGAGTAGTTGAAACATGATTGGTACATACTTGGTACATGGTTGGATGCATTTTTTTATGGTACAGGTTTATTATAGGTTATTTGGTACAGGTTGGTGCATGGTTTATGCACTTGTTTATGGTACATGTTGATTACAGGTTGAGGTATAGGTTGATGCATGGTTGATGCATGGTTCAGATTTATTGGTATAGGTTTACAACGATATATCTCATAGTGACAGGTTGACAGTGGTTTGATCATTCTACTTTTACTTCAGGGTGGCAGAATGGGGCAAGGACAGTGCAGGACGGGGCAAGGACAGGTGGTTGTGGCCACCTTCCGGTTGTAGCCAAAGAACATAGGGGGTTGTAACCTCCTTCTGGTTGTAACCAGAGAATTGGGGAGTTGGATCTTTCCTCAGGTTGTATCCTGAGAAACTAGGGGGTTGGAGCCTCCTTCTAGTTGTAGCTGGAAAACAAAGGAAGTTGGTGCTTCCAATGAATGTAATTCTTCAAGACATATAAGAAAAAGCATTCCGTGGTTTTCTCCCGATTTGGGTTTCCACGTAAAACACTAGTGTACTTTGTATGTGTATGTTTGTTCATTTGTTCCTTCCTTATTTACTCTGCAATTATTGGATGATAATGCTTCGTTGATATAACACTTGGATTATATGGTTAAAAAGGATTAAATTTCTCTATTACTGATTCACCCCCCCTCTTAGTAATCCAACACTTTTCTCGAATTGGACACTTCACTCAATGATGAGCCGGTCCAAGGAAAGATCAATAATCCTATATCCCTTCACACCATCAAGGTATCGAACAAAAATACACTCATTTATCTATGGATCAAGTTCCTTCCTTTTTTTAGAGGGAATCCGAGCCCATGCACGTGAACCAAAAATGTGAAAGTGGGTCACTTCTGGTTTGAGGTTGCTCCAAGTCTCATAGGGGGTCTTATGCTTGATAGATCTACAGGGATATCTGTTTTGGATGTATGTTGTAAAATTAAGTGCTTCAGACCATAGTATTTTTGGTAGTGACTTTGCATGCAACATGCAAGATGCCATCTCCTTTAGAGATCTATTTTTCCGCTCAGCAACTCCGTTTTGCTGCGGAGTATAGGGAACTGTATGCTGCAACTAAATCCCTTCCTCATGGAAAATATCATGGGTCTCATGATTGACATACTCTCCCCCGTTATCAGTTCGGAGGAATTTTATCTTCTTTCCGGACTGTGTCTCAACCAGGGCTTTGAAATCTTTGAGGTGTTTAAAGACCTCATATTTTTGCCTGAGAAAGTAGATCCATGTAAAACATTATAAATCATCAACATAAATGAGAACAAACCTCGCTTTGATGATGGATGGATGCAGAAAAGGACCCATAAGGTCACTGTGGATCAGAGCTAAAGGTGCAGAAGTTCTCTGAGACTTTCCTTTGTCAAATTTCTCATGAGGGTGTTTTCCGAGAACACATCCCTCACATACTCCCTTGGAGAAATGGATGTCTAGTAGACCATCAAACAATCTTTTCTTGATAAGTTGTTGCATGTATCTGAAATTCAAATGTCCAAACCTTTCATGCCATATCCTACTACTTTCATCAACATGAGTAAGCAGTAAAGAAGAATCAGGTTCAATGATTTCAGAAAATGTATACAATCTAGACTGATGATTTACCTCACCAGTAGCAACCCTGGAGTTGGTTTGCATGTCATAGATGTCCACAAAATTTGGTGTGAATATGAATTTCTTTCCGGTGTCAGAATTTGTCATCTAATACATGGAGAGAAGGTTGACAAAAAGTTTGGGAATGTGCAACACATTCTCGAAGCTTCCATTGGTGAGTTCAATCCTTCCTTTGTCGGTGACTTCAATAGAAGAGTTGTCCCCCATCAGAATAGGAGGACCTTTGCATGCATCCAAATAAGATTATACTTATTTTGAAGCAGCCATGTGATGTGATGCTTATGAATCTACAATCCAAGCATCGAGAGAGGAGTTGATGGCAATCAAGGCATGGATAGAATTTTCTTTCTTGAAATTTAGATCTTGTGGCTTCTTCTTCTTGGCACCCTTAGGGATGCGATATCCAAGGTTGTTTTGTTGAAGTATTTGAGACATCAGATTTATTTGTTTTTTCATGCATGCAGATTTTGAATGGAATCCTTTGTGACAATACATGCATTTCTCCCCTTTTATTCCATTTTCCCCTTTGGATCTGGAAGCATCGGTGAAGGGTTTTGTGTACCCTTCCTTCTTCAGATGTGCATGAGATTTACATTTACATTTATCTTTAGATTTCTGATATTTTTTTCTACCATCATGCATAGTGAGTGCATGTTCCCTTGGGCCTTTTATTGTGCCCATGTTGATGAGCTTGGTTTTCTCTTGTGTCAGGGATTCGATAAAGTCCTCAAGAGAAGGCATCTTCTAGGTGGCTCCAGAGGAGAATATGACAAAATGGAACCTGGATATGAATATAGAGAATTTAGGACCAAGCTTGGAGAGAATGGTGAGAACCATTTGTTTCTCCTCCTTCAATTTATCAACCCCGCAAGCTTTGAGTTGCGACAATAAATCCTTGAATTTTGTAAAGAAATCTTGGATATTTTCGAATCTTTTTGGATCCAATGTGAGAAGATACACCTCCAACATGTGTCCCCTCATCTCATCCCATTTTAAAAATATCCATTCCAAGGTGGTCTAGGCTTCATTGGGAGTCTTACAGGAAGATATGTGAAAAAGGAGATCGGGAGAAATAAGACTGCAAATTATTCTGAGTGCCTCATCCATGTGATTTAAGTACTTGGATTTTTCTATGGCTGATGTCAGTTCTATATATGTATCCAAGGTTAACCTGTACAACCCTATATTTTGGATATGTATGGCTATTTTATCCTCCCATGCAAAATAGTTGTAAGGTGTAAGAATGAATTATTTTTGGAAATCCATCTTTCCGATGTCTTCAATCTTTTGTACCTGCAAATTATTTTGGTGTAGATTTTTCTTAGCAGTTCGTCATCTCTAATACCATGTAAATGTGTTGAACTTGCACATAATATATATAGATAAACAATAATACACACATTTGCAGAGATAATTTTAGAAAGAAGAAGAAGGAGATAAATAATGGAAGAATTCTCATTAACCGTAATGAATAATGAATAATTTACACATGATATACTCTGTATAACTCAATGAGTGTGCCCTGGAGGAGATCCAATGCACCATAGTGGTGGTCTAGAGTGATATGGACACACGCCATCAGTTACAAGAGTGAAATTCCACCTAGTCTAGTCTCTTAGGCAGTTACGGGAATGAACTACTACCTAGTTGAGTTAACTAGTCAACTAGTCTTTGGTTAACTGACTGAACAAAGAGTAGTGAGGAGTTAACTTAGGGAATCAAGGGTAATGCAAAAATATGGTGATGATCCCAAGGAAACTATGCATTAACTGGTGATGATCCCAATGTTGCATGGTGACAAAACCAATGCAGCATCTAAACTCAACTTAACTAGTCAAATTGAAGTGTCAATTGAAAGAGAATATTCTCTAGGTGGAATATTCTCCCCTAAAATATAGGAGACTGGATAATGGCTAATTATGACTAATAAACAAGGAAAAACCTTAGGAAAAATAAATCTGAGATGTGTGTGAAGTAACTCCAAAAAATTTGAGTTGTGCAAGTTGTTGGGGATGTGGTTTATCATAGTAGATATGGTGATGTTGTTTATTTTGCAATTTCAAGTTTAAAAAGGGTATATGTGCAAACGACACAAAGTTTTCCTTGTAATTTGCAAGGTGTAAACTGTACTAAGTGTGTAAATGAAAATGCACGCCCAAGCTTCCTTGTCCAAAATTTGTTTTATAAGTTTTGATATCGAGTTACATAAATGGTAAATTTACCTATGCATCTAAGGTTCAATTGAAGAACAAGAGAGGTTGTTTTCATGCACCTAGAATTTAGATTTCATGTAAATTTGAAGGGAAAATTTCCTCAGCCTCAAATTCACGTCCTATTTTCCAATTTGAGCAGACTTTGGTGGTTCATCTTGCATAAGATGTAGTTTGTGATTTCACACCTATCTATAAACTTATATTGGCATTTTAAGACATAAACCTACTTGGTGTGCATAAAGGATAAAAAATGCATTGTAAAACCAAAGTGCCAAATTGGTAAAGTTGGCTATATTAAACTACACGCCCAAACTTGGCTAAGGATCAATAATTTATGATTTAATTTGTAAATTGATAATTCCAAGATGTATAACATGTTTATATAATTAATAGTGCATTTACACTCCAAAAATGATGATTTCTATGCACAAATATTCATGGAATTTTGATGATTCAGAGGATGGTGGGTTAGAAGATAAACTGAGGTTAGTTTTGCATTAAGATTTATACAAGACTCTTCTATGCAAAAATAGGCAAGAGATGCAGAGTAAAACCTTGGAAATGAAAAACTGTTTGTAAAAAGTAACCTGATATTGTATTATACCTTATATTTTAGTTATGCAAGTTGTTGGGGATGTGGTTTATCATAGTAGACATGCTCATGTTGTTTATTTTTCAATTGCAAATTTAAAAAGGGTGGTTGTGCAAAAGAGATAAAGTTTTCCTTGTAATTTTCAATGTGTAAACTATACTAAGTGAGTAAATGAAAATGTAGGCCCATGCTTCCCTATAACTCCAAAAAATGTTTTATGAGTTTTAAGATGGAGTTACATAAATGTTGAATTTACCTATGCATCTAAGGTTCAATTGAAGAACATGAGAGGATGCTTTCATGCACCTAGAATTGGGATTTCATGTAAATTTGAAGGGAAAGCTACCTCAACCTCAGATGCACACCCTACTCTGCAATTTGAGCCAACTTTGGTGGTTCATCTTGCATAAGCTATAGTTTGTGATTTCACACTGGTCTATAAACTTGTATTGGCATTTTGAGACATAAACCTACCTCGTGTGCATAAAGGATAAACAATGCATTGTAAAACCAAAGTGCCAAATTGGTAAAGTTGGCATTATTAAACTGCATGCCCAAAGTTGGATAATGATCAATAATTTAGGATATAATTTGTAAATTGATCATTACAAGATGTATAACATGTTTGTATAATTTGTAGTTCATTTACACTCCAAAAAGGATGATTACTATGCACAAAGATTCAGGGAATTTCGATGATTCAGAGGATGGTGGGTTAGGAGATAAACCAAGGTCAATTTTGCATTAAGAGTCATAAAATTCTCTTCTATGCAAGAATAGGCAACAAATGCATAGTAAAACCCTTGAAATGACAAAACTGTTTGTCAAAAGTAACCCAATGTTGTATTATACCTTAGATTTGAGTTATGAAAGTTGCTAGGGATGTGGTTAATCATAGTAGACCTGCTCATATTGTTTATTTTTCAATTGCAAGTTTAAAAATGGTGGTTGTGCAAAAGAGGCAACATTCGCATTGTAATTTTCAAGGTGTAAAATTCTATTAAGTGAGTAAATGAAAATGCATTCCCAAGCTTTCATGTAGCTCCAAAAGTTGTTTTATAAGTTTTAAGATGGAGTTACATAAATGGTAAATTTACCTATGCATCTAAGGTTCAATTGAAGGACATAAGATCTTGCTCTCATGAATCTCGAATTGGGATTTCATGTAAATTTGAAGGGAAATCTGCCTCAACCTCAAATGCATGCCCTATTCTCCAATTTGAGCAAACTTTGGTGGTTCATCTTGCATAAGCTGTAGTTTGTGATTTCACACTTGTCTATAAACTTATATTATCATTTTGAGACATAAACCTACCTAGTGTGAATAAAGGATAAAAAATGCATTGTAAAACCAAAGTGCCAAATTGGTAACGTTGGCTATATTAAACCGCATTCCCAATGTTGGCTAAGGATCGATAATTTAGGATTTAGTTTGTAAATTGATCATTCCAATATGTATAACAAGTTTGTATAATTTATAGTGCATTTATACTCCAAAAAGGACGATTTCTATGCAAAACGAGTCATGGAATTTTGATGATTCATGGATGGTCAGTTAGGAGATAAACCAAGGCCAATTTTGCATTTAAAGTCATAAAAGACTATTCTGTGCAAAAATAGGCAAGATATGCACATTAAAACCTTGGAAATGCAAAAAATGTTTGTAAACAGTGACCCAATGTTGTATTATACCTTAGATTTGAGTTGTGCAAGTTGTTGGGGATGTGGTTTATCATAGTAGATCTACTCATATTGTTTATTTTCCAATTGCAAGTTTAAAAAGGGTGGTTGTGCAAAAGAGGGGAAATTTGCCTTGTAATTTGCAAGGTGTAAACTGTATTAAGTGAGTAAATAAAAATGCATCCCAAGCTTCCCTGTAGCTCCAAAAGTTGTTTTATAAGTTTTAATATGGATTTACATAAATGGTAAATTTACCTATGCATCTAAGGTTCATTTGAAGAACAAGAGAGGTTTCTTTCATGTGCCTAGAATTGGCATTTAATGTAAATTGGAAGAGAAAACTACCTCGTCCTCAAATGCATGCCCTATTCTCCAATTTGAGCTAACTTTGGTGGCTAATCTTGCAATAGTTGTAGTTTGTGATTTCAAACCTATTTGTAAACATATATTGACATTTTGAGACATAAAACTACCTGATGTGCATAATGGATACAAATTGCATTGTTAAACCAAAGTGGAAAATTGGTAAAGTTGGCTATATTGAACTACATGCCCAAATTTGGCTAAGGATCAATAATTTAAGATTTAATTTATAAATTGATCATTCCAAGATGTATAACATGTTTGTATAATTAGTAGTGCATTTACACTCTGAAAAGGATGATTTCTATGCACAAAGATTCATGTAATTTTGATGATTCAGAGGATGGTGGATTAGGAGATAAGCCAAGGTCATTTTTGCATTAAGAGTCATTAAAGATTATTTTGTGTAAATATGGGCAAGAGATGCATAGTAAAACCATGGAAATGAAAAATTGTTTGTAAAAAGTAACCTACTGTTGTGTTATACCTTAGATTTGAGTTGTGTAAGTTGTTGGAGATGTGGTTTATCATAATAGACATAGTGATGTTTTTTTATTTTGCAATTGAAAGTTTAAAAAGGGTTGTTGTGCAAAAGAGACAAAGTTTTCCTTGTAATTTGCAAGGTGTAAAATGTAGTAAGTGAGTGAATGAAAATGCATGCCCAAGTTTCCCTGTAGCTCCAATTTTTTTTTTATAAGTTTTAAGATCGTGTTACATAAATGGTAAATTTACCTATGCATCTAAGGTTCAATTGAAGAACAAGAGAGGTTTCTTTCATGCACCTAGAATTTGGATTTGATGTAAATTTGAAGGGAAAACTACCTCAGCCTCAAATGCATGCGCTATTTTCCAATTTGATCCGACTTTGGCGATTCATCTTGGATAAGCTATAGTTTATGATTTCACACCTGCGTATAAACTTATATTGACATTTTGAGACATAAACGTACCTAGTGTGCATAAAGGATAAAAAATGCATTGTAAAACCAAAGTGCCAAATTGGTAAAGTTCTCTATATTAAACTGCACTCCCAAATTTGTCTAAGGATCAATAATTTGTGATTTAATTTGTAAATTGATAATTCCAAGATGTATAACACATTTGTATAATTAATAGTGCATTTAAACAACAAAAATGGTGATTTCTATGCACAAATATTCATGGAATTTTGATTATTCATAGGATGGTGGGTTAGAAGATAAACCAAGGTCAATTTTGCATTAAGAGTCATAAAATACTCGTGTATGCAAAAATTGGCAAGAGATGCAGAATAAAACCATGGAAATGGAAAACCTGTTTGTAAAAAGTAACCCAATTTTGTATTATACCTTATATTTGAGTTGTTCCAGTTGTTGGGGATGTGGTTTATCATAGTAGACACGATCATGTTGTTTGTTTTGCAATTGCAAGTTTAAAAATGGTGGTTGTGAAAAAGAGACAAAGTTTTCCTTGTAATTTGCAAGGTGTAAACTGTACTAAGTGAGTAAATGAAAATGCAGGCCCAAGATTCTGTGTAGCTCCAAATTTTCTTTTATAGGTTTTAATATGGAGTTACATAAATGTTAAATTTACCTATGCATCTAAGGTTCAATTGAAGAACATGAGAGGTTTCTTTCATGCACCTAGAATTGGGATTTCATGTAAATTTGAAGAGAAAATGACCTCAACATCAAATGCACGCCCTACTCTATAATTTGAGTCAACTGTGGTGGTTCATATTGCATTAGATATATTTTGTGATTTCAAACCTATCTATAAACATATATTTAAATTTTGAGACATAAACCTACTTGGTGTGCATAATGGATACAAATTGCATTGTAAAACCAAAGTGCCGAATTGGTAAAGTTGGCTATATTACACTGCATGCCCAAAGTTGGCTAAGGATCAATAATTTAGGATTTAATTTGTAAATTGATCATTCCAAGATGTATAACATGTTTGTATAATTTGTAGTGCATTTACAGTCCAAAAAGGATGATTATTGTGCACAAAGATTCATGGAATTTTGATGATTCAGAAGATGGTGGGTTAGGAGATCAACTAAGGTCAATTTTGCATTAAGAGTCATAAAAGTATCTTATGTGCAAAAATAGGCAAGAGATGCATAGTAAAACACTAGAAATGACAAAACTGTTTGTCAAAAGTACCCCAATGTTGTATTATACCTTATATTTGAGTTATGCAAGTTGCTAGGGATGTGGTTTATCATAGTAGACCTGCTCATATTATTTATTTTGCTATTGCAAGTTTAATAATGGTGGTTGTGCAAAAGAGGCAATGTTTTCCTTGTAATTTGCAAGGTGTAAACTGTACTAAGTGAGTAAATGAAAATGCACACCCAAGCTTCCCTGTACTTCCAAAAGTTGTTTTATAAGTTGTAAGATGGAGTTACATAAATGATAACTTTACCTATGCATCTAAGGTTCAATTGAAAAACATGAGAGGTTGTTTTCATGCACCTAGAATTGGGATTTCATGTAAATTTGAAGGGAAAACTGCCTCAACCTCAAATGCATGCCCTATTCTCCAATTTTAGCCAACTTTGGTGGTTCATCTTGCATAATCTATAGTTTGTGATTTCACACCTGTCTATAAATGTATATTGGCATTTTGAGACATAAACCTACCTGGTGTGCATAAAGGATAAAAAATGCATTGTAAAACTGAAGTGCCAAATTGGTAAGGTTGGATATATTAAACAACATTCCCAATGTTGGTTGAGGATCGACAATTCATAATTTAATTTGTAAATGGATCATTCCAATACGTATAACATGTTTGTATAATTTGTAGTGCATTTACACTCCAAAAAGGATGAATTCTATACAAAACGATTCATGGAATTTTGATGATTCAATGGATGGTGGGTGAGGAGATAAACCAAGGTTAATTTTTCATTGAAAGTCATAAAAGACTATTCTGTGAAAAAATAGGCAAGAAATGCATATTAAAACCTTGGAAATGCAAAAAAGGTTTGTAAACAGTAACCCAATGTTGTATTATACCTTAGATTTGAGTTGTGCAAGCTGTTGGGGATGTGGTTTATCATAGTACACCTGTTCATATTGTTTATTTTTCAATTGCACGTTTAAAAAGGGTGGTTGTGCAAAAGAGGTGAAGTTTGCCTTGTAATTTGTAAGATGTAAACTGTACTAAGTGAGTAAATGAAAATGCATGCCCAAGCTTCCCTGTAGCTCCAAAAGTTGTTTTATAAGTTTTGAGATGGAGTTACATAAATGGTAAATTTACCTATGCATCTAAGGTTCAATTGAAGAACAAGAGAGGTTGCTTTCATGTGCCTAGATTCAAAATTTCATGTAAATTTGAAGGGAAAATTGCCTCAGCCTCAAATGCACACCCTATTCTCCAATTTGAGCCAAGTTTGGTGGCTCATATTTAATTAGTTGTATTTTGTGATTTCAGACCTGTCTGTAAACATATATTGCCAGTTTGAGACATAAACCTTCTTGGTGTGCATAATGGATACAAATTGGATTGTAAAACCAAAGTGCCAAATTGGTAAAGTTGGATATATTAAACTACATGCCCAAAGTTGGCTAAGGATAAATAATTTAGGATTTAATTTATAAATTGATCATTTCAAGATGTATAACATGTTTGTATAATTAGTAGTGCATTTACACTCCAAAAAAGATGATTTCTATGCAGAAAGATTCATGGAATTTTGATGATTCAGAGGATGGTGTATTAGGAGATAAACCAAGGTTAGTATAGCATTAAGAGTCATTAAAGATTCGTTTTTGTAAAAATAGGCAAGAGATGCATAGTAAAACCTTGGAAATGCAAAATTGTTTGTAAAAAGTAACCCAATGTTGTATTATACCTTAGATTTGAGTTGTGCAAGTTGTTTGGGATGTGATTTATCATAGTAGACATGGTGATGTTGTTTATTTTGAAATTGCAAGTTTAAAAAGGGTAGCTGTGCAAAAGAGACAAAGTTTTCCTTGTAATTTGCAAGGTATAAATTGCACTAAGTAACTAAATGAAAATGCACGTCCAAGCTTCCCTTTAGCTCCAAAGTTTGTTTTATAAGTTTTAATATGGAGTTACATAAATGGTAAGTTTACCTATGCATCTAAGGTTTAATTGAAGAACAAGAGAGGTTTCTTTCATGCACCTAGAATTTGGATTTCATGTAAATTTGAAGGGAAAACTGCCTCAACCTCAAATGCACGCTCTGTTCTCCAATTTGAGCCGAATTTGGTGGTTCATCTTGCATAAGATGCAGTTTGTGATTTCACACCTGTCTATAAACTTATATTGTCATTTTAAGACATAAACCTACTTGGTGTGCATAAAGGATAAAAAATGCACAGTAAAACCAAAGTTCCAATTTGGTAAAGTTGGCTATATTAAACTGCACTCCCAAACTTGGCTAAGGATCAATAATTTATGATTTAATTTGTAAATTGATAATTCCAATATGTATAACATGTTTGTATAATTAGTAGCGCATTTACACTCCAAAAATGATGATTTCTATGCACAAATATTCATGTCATTTTGATGATTCAGAGCATGGTGGGTTAGAAGATAAACCAAGGTCAGTTTTTCATTAAGAGTCAAAAAAGACTTTTCTATGAAAAAATAGGCAAGAGATGCAGATTAAAACCCTGAAAATGAAAAAAATGTTTGTAAAAAGTAACCCAATGTTGTATTATACCTTAGATTTCAGTTGTGCAAGTTTTTAGGGATGTGGTTTATCATAGTAGACATGGTCATGTTGTTTATTTTTCAATTGCAAGTTTAAAAATGGTGGATGTGCAAAAGAGACAAAGTTTTCCTTATAATTTTCAAGGTGTAAATTGTACTAAGTGAGTAAATGAAAACGCACGCCCAAGCTTCCTTGTAGCTTCGAAATTTGTTTTATAAGTTTTAATATGGAGTTACATAAATGGTAAATGTACCTATGCATATAAGGTTCAATTGAAGGACATGATAGGTTTCTTTCATGCACCTAGAATTTGGATTTCATGTAAATTTGAAGGGAAAACTACCTCAACCTCAAATTCAGGCCCTACTCTCCAATTTGAGCCAACTTTGGTGGTTCATCTTGCATAATCTATAGTTTGTGATTTCACATATGTCTATAAACTTATATTGGAATTTTTAAACATAAACGTACCTGGTGTGCATAAAGGATAAAAAATGCATTGTAAAACCAAAGTGCCAAATTGGTAAAGTCGTTTGTATTAAGTTGCATGCACAAATTTGGCTAAGGATCAATAATTTAGGTTTTAATTTGAAAATTGATCATTCCAAGATGTATAACATGTTTGTATAATTTTGAGTGCATTTACACTCCAAAAAGGATGATTACTATGCACAAAGATTCATGGCATTTTGATGATTGAGAGTATGGCAGGTTGGGAGATAAACCAAGGTCATTTTTTCATTAAGAGTCATAAAAGTCTATTCTGTACAAAAATAGGCAAGATATGCATATTAAAATCCTGGAAATGACAAAACTGTTTATCAAAAGTAACCCAATGTTGTATGATACCTTAGATAAAAGTTATGCAAGTTGCTAGGGATGTGGTTTATCGTAGTAGACCTACTCATATTATTTATTTTTCAATTGAAAGTTTAAAAATGGTGGATGTGCAAAAGAGGCAATGTTTTCCTTGTAATTTGCAAGGTGTAAACTGTACTAAGTGAGTAAATGAGAATGCATGCCCAAGATTCCTTGTAGCTCCAAAAGTTATTTTATAAGTTTTAATATGGAGTTACATAAATGGTAAATTCACCTATGCATATAAGGTTCAATTGAAGAACATGAGAGGTTTCTTTTATGCACCTAGAATTGGGATTTCATGTAAATTTGAAGGGAAAATTGCCTCATCCTCAAATGCACGTCCTATTCTCCAGTTTGAGCCAACTTTGGTGGTTCATCTTGCATAAGATGTAGTTTATGATTTCACACCTATCTATAAACTTATATTGGCATTTTGAGACATAAACCTATCTGGTGTGCATAAAGGATAAAAAATGCATTGTAAAACCAAAGTTGGCCAAGGATCGATAATTTAGGATTTAATTTGTAAATTGATCATTCCAATCTGTATAACATGTTTGTATAATTTGTAGTGCATTTACACTCCAAAAAGGACGATTTCTATGAAAAACGATTCATGGAATTTTGATGATTCAATGGATGGTGGGTTAGTATATAAACGAAGATCAGTTTTTTATTAAAAGTCATAAAAGACTAATCTCTACAAAAATAGGCAAGAGATGCATATTAAAATCCTCGAAATGCAAAAAATGTTTTTAAACAATAACTTAATGTTGTATTATACCTTATATTTGAGTTGTGCAACTTGTTGGGGATGTGGTTTATCATAGTAGACCTGCTCATATTGTTTATTTTGCAATTGCAAGTTTCAAAAGGGTGGTTGTGCAAAAGAGGCAAAGTTTTCCTTGTAATTTGCAAGGTGTAAAATGTACTGAGTGAGTAAATGAAAATTCATGCCCAAGCTTTTGTGTAGATCCAAAATTTGTTTTATAAGTTTTAATATGGAGTTACATAAATGGTAAATTTACCTATGCATCTAAGGTTCAATTGAAGAATAAGAGAGGTTGCTTTCATGCACCTAGAATTGGGATTTCATTTAAATTCAAAGGGAAATCTGCCTCAGACTCAAATGCATGCTCTATTCTCCAATTTGATCCAACTTTGGTGCTTCATCTCGCATTAGTTGTAGTTTGTTATTTCAGACCTGTCTGTAAACATATATTGACATTTTGAGGCATAAACCTACCTAGTGTGCATAATGGATACAAATTGCATGGTAAAACCAAAGTTCCAAATTGGTAAAGTTGGATATATTAAACTGCACACCAAAAGTTGGCTAAGGATCAATAATTTAGGATTTAATTTATAAAATGATCATTCCAAGATGTATAACATGTTTGTATAATTAGTATTGCATTTGGGCTCCAAAAAGGATCATCTATATGCACACAGATTCATGGCATTTCGATGATTCAGAGGATGGTGGATTATGAGATAAACCAAGGTCAATTTTTCATTGAGAGTGATTAAAAACTCATTGTTGTAAAAATAGGCAAGAGATGCATAGTAAAACCCTGAAAATGAAAAATTGTTTTTAAAAAGTAACCCAATGTTGTATTATACCTTATATTTGATTTGTGCAAGTTGATGGGGTTGTGGATTATCATAGTAGACATGCTCATGTTATTTATTTTTCAATTTAAATTTTAAAAAGGGTGGTTGTGCAAAAGAGGAAAAAAAATTCTTGTAATTTGCAAGGTGTAAACTGTACTAAGTGAGTAAATGAAAATGCACGTGCAAGCTTCAATGTAGCTCCAAAAGTTGTTTTATAAGTTTTAATATGGAGTTACATAAATGGTAAATTTACCTATGCATCTAAGGTTCAATTGAAGAACAATAGAGGTTGCTTCCATGCACCTAGAATTTGGATTTCATGTAAATTTGAAGGGAAAACTGCCTCAACCTCAAATGCACGCCCTAGTCTCAAATTTGAGCCAACTTTGGTGGTTCATCTTGCATTAGATGTAGTTTGTGATTTCACACCTGTCTATAAAATTATATTGGAATTTTGAGACATAAACATACCTAGTGTGCACAATGGATAAAAAAATGTGTTTTAAAAGAAAAGTGCCAAATTGGTAAAGTTGGCTATATTAAACTACACACCCAAAGTTGGCTAAGGATCAATAATTTAGGATTTAATTTCTAAATTGATCATTCCAATATGTATAACCTATTTGTATAATTAGTAGTGCATTTACGCTCTAAAAATGATGATTTATATGCAAAAAGATTCTTGGAACTTTGATGATTCAAAGGATGGTGGGTTAGGAGATAAACCAAGGTCAATTTTGCATTAAGAGTCATAAAATAATCTTCTATGCAAAAATACTCTATAATTTGCAAGGTCGAACCTGTACTAAATCAGAACATTAAAATGTGCGTGCAAGCTTCCCTGTAGCTAAAACATTCTTGTAAAGGTTATACTACATAGCTAGATTTATTGTAATTAAATTTATATATGTAATTTAAAGTGCAAATGAATAACATGAGAGGTTGCTTTCATGCAGCTATATTTGGGATTTCATGTAAATTTGAATGCAAATTGACCTCAGAGTAAAATGCACACCCTAGTGCCAATTTTGACCCATTTTATTATACATCCAACAAGGCTCTAATAACACCCTTAGCCACTATTAAAAATAGAAGGTAGATTGAAAACAATAAGGGTGATCATAATTAGAGATCAAAGCAATGTTTCTTCTTTCAAAAATCATAAGTCATAACTTATCAAACTATTTAGTGATCAAAGAATATATGTAAAAACAAAAAGAATATTGTTTATCTTAGGTGATAACCAATTGAATTCTTGTTACTAGCTTTAAAATTTGGCAACAACACCATTCCATTAGTGTCACATGTGCATCTTTGACAATGATTAACACCAACTTACAAGAAGAAGAAATGACAATGGAAAATATCTTTTGACATACATGGAAAAAATTCTACACACAAACATACAACATGGTATACCACCTTGCTGTTGAAAGAAGTAAAAAAAAAACAATACAATTAAAGTATTAAAAACATTTTGTTTTCCTACATAAAATTACACGACTTCAATCGAAAATACACAGTTTTCCCAAGAGTATTTGATATTAACTATTCATCCACATGTACTGAATATTCCCAAATTTTTTGGGATGCATAATCATTGATTTGGAATTTTTTTTAAGAAAACCCATTATATTTTCATGGAAAATATTTATATTTAAGTGAAAAATATAAGTGTATGCATAGCTATAATAATAGATTATGTTACAAGTTTTTATTTTTATTTTCAATGAAAATATGAAAATTTGTAGCCTAAATTTGTTCAAAACAATTAAAATATAGCCAAATTAGTAAAATTCTACTTGAAATTTGTTTTGAATCAAAGAAATGAATGTAGCATTGACCGCTGCAAGAAATCTCCTAGAACATCTTGATTCTTCAACAACCCTCGACATGTGATCATTCCAATATTTATAACCTATTTAGTAGTGCATTTATACTCCAAAAAGGATGATTTCTATGAATAAATATTATCATCATTATGATTAATGATAGGATGGTGGGTTATGAGGGAAACCATGGCCAATTTTTAATTTTCAGTCATAATAGACTCTGTTGTGGAAAAAAAATATTATTACAAATTCTTCTTTATCAACATAATTTAAAATTCCCTAAAAAAACTGAGCATAGTATGTATAAAATATATAAGAATGGAAATATCAAATTCCACATTGGCTTAAGTACATTGAAACCAAGAAATTATAAACAAAATCTCTTGCTAACATATATTTCAAATGAATATTTGTTGTAATTATCCTTTAGATAAATAGAAAAAAAATTGGTCAAATAAGAGATGAGTCATTAGAGGAACAACAAAATTTATTTACATTAAAAATGAGACATACAAAGTATTAGACTAAAATCCTTGTTGGCACAGGAGAAAACCCAGGGTTCAACTCTAACAATGCACCAACAAGCCCTAACTACCGGCCCTTTCAGAAACACCTGTGAAGCATATGTAGTCTCACCCAAAGTAGCAATAGGGGGTTGCAGGACACATGTGTCTACAACTAGAGGAAATGCAAGTGGATTCAAAAGAAAAACACACAAATATCTAGTTATTCTTTACCTCCTCTAAGCCTACGACACGAGTTATATCTCTGATCTATCACAATGATACAATAACATGATAACCGAGAGAAAAAGAACACAACATCAATCACACATAACAACAAGATATACGTGGTTCACCCCCTCCCTGGGGCTACATCCATAGAATTGTGTTTATTGATATATTAGGATGGAATCATACAGTTCTATCTACGCACTTAGTTGCATATTTCTTTCTCCTTCTCTTCCCTCCTTGCGCACCCAGCTGGAGGGTTGATCTTCACACCCAGCTGAAGATCTTACAATACAAGAATATTCTCACAACAAAATACTTTCCTCATGCAACAACAATAATCACTCAACATCAACACTCGATCCACTTTGAATAGACCCTCCTAGGTCTTCTATACCTTTATTTATACATTATATGGAAATTGTCTAGGTTTCAAAACCCTAGATCCCAAAACTCTAGGTGTTTAAACCCTAGGTCAACTTGACCCACGTTTTTAGGGCTTCACTAGCCTGTCTTTCCTTCTTTCCTGCGAGGTGCTCCAAAGCATACGTTGGTGGATTTTTTTGCTTGTTGAGTTATCCACAATCCATATTCCTTTCTGATCTATCTTCCTTGATATTCTCATTCAATGACTCATTTTCCCTTACTTCTCGCCTTATTTTCCGCTTCTTTGACCACTTCGACCCAATCTCAATCAATGTGCCTTTCGCGCAGTTTGTACTTCGCCTTTCTTCTTTAATATTCCCTTTCTTCCATAAATAAGGGACAATAGGCCCCCAAAAATCATATGTGACTCATCCCGAGGCACTGCAGGATTGAAACTTTTGTTTCACTTTGACTTCAAACTCATCGAAGAAACACGTTCTCTCTTCTATGTTCCTCCCTTCCTTGTGAAGACTATCTTTTTTGTGTCTGGTACCCAGTTTCAACTACACCTGGTACCTAGACACTTCTTCTTATGCTTTTACTAAGAGTTTTGAGGCATCTGGTTGTCATAGTACAATTTCAACTGGCTCCCATTCACTAAACCTTCCTTCCATTCTCCATTCAAATTATTCAAGTGTGCAACTCCTCCTTCTGTAACATAGGCAACCTCATATGGCCCAAGCCAATGTGTCCTGAACTTCCCTGGATTCTTTATGAACTTTCTTTCATATACCAATACCATATCTCCTTTCTTGAAAGCTTTCTTCTTGATATGTCTATCTTGATAGGCCTTTTCTCGTTCCTTTTGTACTTGCTAGTGAAATCATGGAATGAATCTATCTTCCTCCAGTTCCACCAACTGTACAAGCCTGTCTCACACAACGCGTGTGTCATCCATATCTATGAATTCTATAATTCTTAGACTAGAAACCAAATATTCCATAGGTACGACTGCTTCTAGGCCATAGACTAGCTTAAAGGGGGTCTGCATTGTCATCTTCTTGCAAGTGGTTCTATAAGCCCATAACCCTGCTAGTACTCTCAAATCCCAATCATTCATGTTTACACTGCAAATATTCATCAGCGCGGTCTCCAAGATCTTATTGAAAGATTTGAATGTAACATTCACTTGTGGATGGCATGGAGTTCTCTTCTGATCATGAACTTCAAATTCTTGAGTCAAGTATTAAATAGTCTTATTGATAAAATGTGTACCTTGATCGCTTAGAAGGATCTTCGGGTATCCAAATCGGGTTATGATATCATCAAATATGAACCGCACAACTGTATTTTCACTACAGTTATTGACTGCTCTTGCTTATGCCCATCTGGTCAAATACTCTATTGCAGTGATAATGTATATCACTCCTGTGCACTTCCCTAGTGTGTTAATGGGTCCCACAAAATCAATTGCCCATTTCTCAAATGCCTATAAAGTCAGCTAAGGTGCTAAAGGCATCTCATCTCTTTTGGAAGGTTTCCCAACTCTTTGGCATACATCACAGGCTTTGGAGTATTCCTTAGCATCTTTGTGTAAAGTCGATGACTAGAGGCCAACTCTAAGAACCTTCTGTGTTGTTTCTTTTCCTACATAATGTCCTCCTTCGATGCCTTCATGGGCCTCTGCCAGAATCAGTGGTGTTTCTTCCTCCATAAAACAACTCCTCAAGATCTTGTCAGGTCCCATATTATATAGTTGTCCAGTTATAAGTGAAAAATCTGCAACACAAACTACCAGTTGTTTCTTCTGAATGACTGTATATTCACGAGGTGCCATTCCTGTTGATAGGAACTAGACTATCTCAATGAAGTGATCATCAACCTTTCTGATGACCAACAATTGTGCATCTGGTAGTGTATCCTCCATACTGGTAGGTTCATCTCCATGTTCTAACCTAGACAAGTGGTCAGGTCCATTGTTCATTCTCCCTGGCTTGATCACAATCTCAAAATCATATTCCTAGAATAACAATATCCATATGCATATTATTCCCCCCAATAATTGCTTGTTGACTAGGTATTTCAACATAGAGTGATCAATGAACATAATAAAATTTCCTCCCAACAAGTAGTGACAAAACTTCTGCAACGCATACACCATGGCTAAACCTTCTCTCTCAGTGGTAGTGTAATTTATCTCAGTTGTAGAGAGATTCCTTCTAGAAAAGGCTAACAAATGGTCAATATCTCCTGCTCCTGGTTGTGCTAACACTGCTCCTAATGAAATAGATGAAGCATCAACATGCACATAGAATTCCTTACTCCAATCTGGGAAAACCAGAATAGGTGCAGTGACCATTTTCTATTTCAGTGTGTCGAAGCTCTACTGACATTCCTCGGACCATTGAAACTGACAATATTTATTTAAAATATTTTCCATGGGTGTTGTTATCTGTGCATATCCCTTGATGAACTTTATGTAGTATCCAGTATGTCCCAACATAGTGCGCAGTTGCCTAACCGAAGTAGGAGGTGGTAGATCAACAATGATGGCAATCTTGGAAGGATCTACTAGCAACCACTGCTTACACACAATATGGCCTAGCAACACTCCAAAGGGAGAAAATAAGATACACTTCTTTAGGTTCAAGGTAATCTGAAATTTCCTGCACTTATCCAACATTAGTCTTAAGCATTCAATATGATTTTGCAATAAGCTAAAAACAATCCAATCGTCAAAATATGCTTCCAAAATTTTATGTAAAAATTCCTTGAATGCTTCGACCACCACCCTAGAGAAGATGGATGGTGCATTATTCAATCCGAAAGGAATCACTATGTACTAGAAGGAACCCCATTCTATTGAAAATGTGGTCTTATGACGATCTTCCTTAACAATCTTGATCTGGTGATAACCTGAAAATCCATCTATGAAGGAGTAAACTTCATGTCTTCCGACATTATCTAGAACCTCATCTGTAAAAGTTGTGGGGAGTGGGTCATGCAAGCATGCATCATTCAACTTCTTGAGATCTACATAGATCTCGATCTCTCCTGTCTTCTTATCTTGGACCACCATAAGGATAATCCATTCTAACTCTTCAACAAGCTCTATGATTCTAGCTTCCAACATTATGTCTAATTCAATCTTGACTTTCTATTTATATTTCGGATTCAATCTGTAGGGTCTCTGCTTCACTAGCCTTGCATATGGTTTCAAGTGAATCTTCATTTCTCCCATGGGACCTTTGATATCCTTCATGTTTGTGAACTTGGTTGGAAACAAGTCCTAATATTCATGCAGTAATTCTGTGATCTTATCAATAGTGGCATCGTCCCAATAATCTCCAATGTTTGCGAGCTTAGGTACTTGATCTATCCCAATATTAACTTTCTTGATTTTTATCGGTTGTCCAATGAAAGTGATGCAGACCCTAACCCTCGGGCCAAGATCTGCTCAGGATCGTTCTAAATCTTCCCTGAATAAAATTGACTTTTTGATTCCTCCATATGGAATCCCACACACACACTACAATGTTTTCCACAGGTCCTTATAGGTATGCCCGTGTGATCAAACACTAGGCACCAACCCAAATCTCCTAACCAACAATATGATTGCACCCTTTGCTGAATCGGGATTTCGAGTTTCACAATATCGCGATTCCTATTGTCGAGTTTCCTATCTCTACAACCTCCGAAACCCGAAATACCGAATTGCCAAAATCTTTGGTCGCGTCCTCCTCCACAGTTGTGTCGCGTTTCGTGACTTCGGGCATTCTAGAGTAAAGAAACTTGACCTCTTGCCTTTGAAACTACCAAAATACCGAACCCCAATGCGTTTAGCAAAGGTTGGCTCCCCAACAAACATTTTCATCGATTTGGAGTTTGGGACTTTGCGATTTCGTGAATCTAACTGCAAGACTCCTGGTTCTTTAACCTTCAAAACCCCAAAACAGTCAATGAGTATTGACTCCGCCTATTGATGAAAATGCACCACCTGTATTCCCCACTATACTCTATTTCCCATGTGGATTCTTGCCACCTGTCCACTCAATCGTTTCATCTTTCGGAACTTGAACAACCCTCCAATAGTCATTCCTCGATCACTTCCAAACACCAAACTCTGAAATGGTGCCTTCCACGGGATCAACGGCTATAAGCCTTTGTTCGATCCGATGAACCACGTTATTTCGGGATTCTGGGTACCAAGAGTTTGAAACTCTTGATCCCAAAACGATGCCTCCTATGTTTTCCGACACCCGAAGTGCCGAAATCCCGAAATTCCACGCTAAAATCCTGTCGCGACTCACGACTTCGGGATTTTCTCTCCACTATGCCCCGACTCCTTGTCTTCAGGACCTCTGAAATGAAGAAACTCTGAAATTCCAAAGTGCTGAAAATCCTACGCCTCTTCTTCGCACATGATAATCCATTTTGCAATTCGGAAGTCTGAGTGACCAAGGGATTTGGCTTGCACTCTGGACTTACAAACCCTGATTTGCCAAAATGATCTTGACGGCTCGACTGTTACAAATCAACGGTCGATGTTGAATATTGAAACCAACATAATGGGTTTGTCCAACCATTATCCACCCTGCAACTCCTATGGATCCTATAGTCCTCACGACTTCACAAGTTCTCCTTGGAGAATTCTGACCGCCCGATTTACTCCTCAATGACTTCACTGGCAAAACTGACATAGAGTCCTTCCATTGAACTTAACTTCTGCGTGATGATTCAACTCCTCGTCTTCCTTTGAATACTTCAAAGGAACTGATCCTCTTGATCTTTCTATTGCAACCTCAAGTCTCTAAAGGACTCTTGCACGCACTCTTTGCGACAATCTTTCAAATACTTCTGTGTATTTGATTCTTCGATTATGTGCACTCTCGGCAACAACAATCTTTCACTCTTCAACCTTAGTTGATAAATTATAAGACTTCAACTAGCCTGTGCACACCTTGCATGACTTCTGTGCTTCACCTGCACTTCTACTAGAATGAAAACAATGGTATCTTTCCTGAACTTTTTGAGATAAAACTTAGAACCCTTGTCAATTCACACCTTGCGGACATTTCACTGCACTACTTGCAGGAACTCTCTCAGGAAGAGAAACAATTGAAACTCATTCTTCTCTCTCAGACTTCATATATTCAACATGAGATCATACATTCAACACAAAATAACAACAAAGGCATAACAGAGAAAATAAAACAACTGTAAGCATACCATTCAACATATGTAAACAAAAAACATCATAACACCATGAAATATGAGTCAAAGCTTCATATATTAACTCAAATACTCCTGTACATGGGTTCTTCTCTACAACTCTCTGCTACGACTCAACAACTTATGAAATCTCTCTCTTCTTTTGTTCTAATGATACAATAATACAAGGGTGAGGGTGTCTATATCCGTTTTCCCTCCTACTCTCTAAACTATCTAATCTATGAATACAAATCTACCTACTTTCATTAATTACATATAAACGCATTTACATACTACAGATGAGAGCAATCGCTCAAGATCTGTTTACAATATCTAAGATATAAATGTAAGTACGCTTTCCCCAACTATCACATTAATATCCGTTTCATTAATTTTTCAAAAACATTTCAAAATGTGTAAAATGTGTGTTGTGCTTCTTACAGCTGTCTTCCACCTTATGTTTGCTTGGCTGGCTACTTATGATGCTCTTGCATCATACTCCCTCGCTTGAAAATTTTCATGAACTTCTATTCATGAGCTCTTTCATGGTCTATCCATGCTTATGAATTTCTGCTTCATCTTCCCAACTAGCATCTTCAACTGAATGTCCCTTCCATTTGACTAAGTATTCAAAATACTCTTTTCTCTTGGTCTTTTTGCTAATCCTCTTGTCAATTATGATTTCCATTTGTGGATTTTCAACTACAGGCATTTTTTTTGTCCATTGAACTTCTTTCTATTCATCTTTTGCTCCTGCTTCTTCAGCTCTATAAGGGTACAAATATGCAACATTGAATATCGGTGAGATTTCGATCCCATCAGGTAATTCAATCTCATATGCGTTTACCCCAAACTTCCTTATGACCTTGCATGGTCCAATGTTTTTCATCTTTAGTTTGTTATATGTTCCCCTTGGGAACCTTTCCTTCCTCAAATATGCAAGAATCAAATCACCAACTTCAAATTCAAGTTCTCGCTTGTGTTGATATGCTCTCCGCTTGTATTCTTGACTTGAACTCTACAATCGCTCCTTGACTCAGCTGTGAAGCTCCTTCATTGCTTCTGCAAAGTCCTCTGCACTAGCACTTATGAATTCAGTTTGTTCCACATCTTTCAATTCAGAAACTCCCCTTGGTTGCATTCCATATACAATATGGAATGGACTCTTCCCTGTGCTTCTGTTAAGTGAGTCATTATAAGAAAATTCCACCGGTGGAAGAATGTGATCCCACTGACTATGGTGTTTAGTCACTAAGCCCCTCAACAAGTCTCCCAAGCTTCTGTTCACGACTTCTGTCTACCCATCCATTTGAGGATGATATGCTGAGCTAAAAGACAAACTTGTCCCCAACTTTTTCCATAAGGTCCTCCAGAAATTCCCTATGAACTTGGTATCGTGATCAAACACGATACTCCTTGGCATGCCGTGAAGTCTGACGACTTCCTTGAAAAACAGGTTCGCAATATGAGTTGTGTCACTGGTTTTCTGGCATGGTATGAAATGTGCTATCTTGGAAAATATGTCGACTACCACAAAGATCAAATCACATCCTCTTTGTGTTCTTGGCAGTCCCAATATGAAATCCATGCTCACTGCGTCCCACGGCCTTTCAGGTATGGGTAATGGTTGATATAACCCTGTGTTCTGCCTTTTCCCTTCTGTGTACTGAAAAATCTTACATCTGTCCACAAATTTCTTAACATCTGTCCTCATCCCTGGCCAAAAATATGAGCCATTCAACCTTGAGAATGTTTTATCATGACCGAAATGTCCAGCCAATCCTCCACTGTGTTTTTCCTTCAGCAGGTTCTCCCTCATGGATCATTTTGGAATGCATAGATGATTTCCCTAGAATAATAACCCATCCTAGATCATATACTCGGTCCATTGGCTTCTATCCCTGAGAACTGGATTCTCAGAGGCCTCATATGCCTCCTTAAAATTTGGATCATCCCTATACATTTCTTTGAGGTTATCAAAACCCAGAGTTTTGACTCTGAATTCCTGCATCAAAAAACATTTCCTTCTCAAAGCAACAACAACTTTGTTAGCATTTCCAGAAATATGCTTAGTCGCAAAAGTAAAATTCTGCATGAATTCAACCCATTTAACATGTTTTTGGTTCAACTTCTCCTGTTGAGTTACGAATTGTAAATCATGATTATCACTGTACAAAACAAACTCTTTAGGAACCAAATAATGTCTCCATTTCTTCAGTGCTTGTATGACTGCATAAAATTATTTGTCATATGTTGAGTACTTGATCTTCACTTCATTCAGTTTCTCACTGAAATATGCAATCGACCTATCGTCTTGGCTCAAGACCGCTCCAATTGCAAATCAACTTGCATCACACCTAACCTGGAATGTCTTGCTAAAATCCGGCAAAACCAGAATTGGTTGCTCTGTGATCTTTGTCTTCAATAGGTTGAAGCTCTTCTCTGCTTCTTTTGTCCAATGAAAAGATTTATGTCTTTTCTTCACTGTATCCATCATTGGTGCACTAATCCCACTGAAATTTTGAATGAATTTCCTGTAGAAACTTGCCAAACCATGGAATCTTCGTACTTCAAACACACTCTTTGGCGATGGAGAATTCTTAATTGCATCTACCTTTTCTGGATCCATCTTCAACTCAATTGCAGAGATAAAAAAACCCAAATAAATGAGTTTTGTCCTCGTAAATGATGATTTCTTCATATTTATCAACAATTTCTCTTGTTGTAATCTTCTCATTACTGTAGCTAAATTCTTTAAGTGCTCTGCTTCTGTTTTTCTGAAAATTAATATATCATCAAGATATATAATGACGAATTTCCCAATGAAATCCTTCAGGAATTCGTTCATCAACCTCATGAAAGTACTAGGCGCATTCATTAGGCCAAATGAAATAACAAGCCATTCATACAACCCCTCATTCGTCTTGAATGTTGTCTTCCATTCATCACCTTCTCTAATCCGGATTTGATGATACCCGTTTTTCAAATCAATCTTTGCAAAAAATCTTGCTCCACTCAAGCAATCCATCAAGTCGTCCATCCTTGGCAATGGAAATCTGTATCTGATAGTAATCTTATTGATTTCCCTTGAGTCTGTACACATTCTCTAGCCTCCATCTCTCTTTGGGTTGAGCATGATCGAAACAACGCATGGGCTCAAGCTTTCTCGAATCAATCCTTTGTCCATTATGCCCTGGACCTGTCTCTTAACTTCTTCATTTTCCTGCAGTGTCAATCTGTACACGACTTTGTTTGGTAAACTAGCTCTAGGTATAAGATCAGTGTGATGGATGATACTCCTGATAGGTGGAAACAAACAAGGTAGTTCATCCACTTCTATATCAACAAACTCTCCCAGCAATTCCTAGATTTCTTCTGGTAAATCATCTATCCTCATACTATTCAAAAAAAAATTGGGCTTCCTAACCACAATAAATTGTGCGTCTTCCTTCTTCTTAACCTCCTTAAGAAGTTCCTTCCCACTCATGAGAAGTACAATGTTTCTCATCTCTGTTTTCACCTCTTTATCTTTAATTGGCAGCAACATGTGAGTCCTACCATTTTTCTCCAGGGTGTATGTGTTCTTTCTCCCATCATGAATCACGTTCCTGTCATATTGCCACGGTCTACCCAACAATAGATGGAAAAAATCCATGGGAATAACGTCACATAATATTTCATCCTTATATCCTCCTATTTTAAATTCAACTAAACATTGTTTAGTGACATTTATTTGATGTCCTTTTTGTAGCCATGAAACTCTGTATGGGCTTGGATCTACAATAGTCTCTAGCTCCAGCTTTTCTACCATCTCTGTAGATGTGAGATTGTCTATGCTACCAATATCCACTATAACCATGCATACTCTATCCTTGGTCTTGCAAGCAGTCCTAAACAAACTGTTTCTTTGGGCTGGGTTCTTAGCCTCCTTCTCCAGTTTCAAGAGAACTTTCCTCATCATCAAATATCTTCCTCCCTTAGTGTCTTCTGCCTCAACATTCCATCCATGAGCTTTGGCAATGTGAGTTTCACCACCATATTTTTTCTTATCTGGACACTCATAGGATTTATGTCTGATCTTTCCACAAACAAAGCATTTTACTTCATCGCCTCTACCTCTTCCTCTTCCTCTAGCTCAAGGAAAAGTATTTCTATCAGCATACTTCCCTCTTTGTGAGCTTCCTCCTCTCTTATGTTGAGTTTGAGGTTTCTTCCCCTCTTCTTTAGATTTCTGAGTTCTGTTTTGGGCAATTGTTTTGCCTTTGGCTTGACTTTTGCCTTGGCCTCTTTGACCTTGCTTCTGTCTCATATTCTCTTCAACTTTTAGATCTATCTGATAAGCATCTTCCACATTTCAGATGGTCATCATGCTCATCTCATCTTGGATGTCATACCACAAACCATTTATGTATCTGGAAACTTTTTCATCATCACTTTCCCGATGACCTGCTCTGATGTTTATCTTGTAGAACTCTTCAGTGTATTCTTTCACTAACATCAGCTTTTGTCTCAAATTTTACATCCTCTGAAATAGAGTGATTTGATAATCCTTGGGTATAAATTTGGCTTTCATCTTTGCAACCATTCTATCCCAGCTTTTGATTTTCTGCTTTCCCTTGTAGCATCTATCAGCCTGCAATTCATCCCACCATAGTGTTGCATGCCATTTAAGTCTAGTAACGACATGTTTGACGTTTTTGTCTTCTTTGACATCCTCATAGTCAAAGTATTTATCCAGATCTCTAATCCAATCTAGAAGCTCTTCAACATCCAGGTTTCCCTCATACACTGGAATGTCCATTTTTTCTCTAGCACCTATCCTTACAACAACCCTGAATAGGCATTCATCTACAACATCTTCAACTACGACTTCTTCTCCTTCGTCTCCATCTTCATTTTCACTTTCAGCCTCGCTGATATCCCCAACATCAACTGTGTGCTCTGTGCTGTCTCCATGGCATCAAGCATGGCACGTAACTCGCGCATTTCTCTTTCTCTTGCTGGATCAGGCATTGGCATTGGCTTGTCTCTTCTTCTCGCTGGCATGGTTGTAAAATGTTTCCCTGTTTTCTCTACTATAGAAAGCAAAGAACTTGTTCTGGGCTCTAATACCAAATGATGCATACCCCGACCCTCGGGCCAAGATCTGTGCAGGATCGTTCTAAATCTACCCTGAATCAAATTGACTTTTCGATTCCTCCATAGGGAATCCCACACACACACCACAGTGTTTTCCACAGGTCCTTATAGGTATGCCCACGTGATCAAGCACTAGGCATCAACCCAAATTTCCTGACCAACAATATGATCGCGCCCTTTTTCGAATTGGGATTTTGGGTTTTGCAATATCGCGATTCCTGTTGTCAAGTTTCCGGTCTCTACAACCTATGAAACCTAAAATACCAAATTACCAAAATATTTGGTCGTGTCCTCCTCCATAATTGTGTCGCGTTTCGCGACTTCGGGCATTTTGGAGTAAAGAAGCCCGACCTCTTGTCTTCGAAACTGTCGAAATATTGAACCCCGATGCGTTCAGCAAAGGCTAGCTCCCCAATGAAACTTTTCAACGATTCAGAGTTTCAGACTTCTTGATTTCGCAAATTTGGATGCAAGAATCCCGGTTCTTCAACCTTCAAAACCTCAAAACAGTCAATGAGGATTGACTCCACCTATTGACAAAAACATGCCACCTGTCTTCCCCACTGTACTCTATTTCCCACGTGGATTCTTGCCACCTGTCCACTCAAGCTTTCTGGCTTTCAGAACTTGAACAACCCTTCAACAGTCATTCCTCTATCACTTCCAAACCCCGAACTCTGAAATGGTGACTTCCACGGGATCAACGGCTATAAGCCTTCGTTCGATCTGATGACCCACATTATTTCGGGCTTCCGAGTACTGGGAGTTTGAAACTCTCGATCCTAAAACATTGCCTCCTCTTCTTTCCGACACCCAAAGTGCCGAAATCTTGAAATTCCATGATAAAATCTTGTCGCGATTCACGACTTCGGGATTTTCGCTCCACTATTCCCCGACTCCTTGTCGTCAAGACCCCCAAAATGCCGAACTCCGAAATTTTGAAGCGCTAAAAATCCTACGCCTCTTCTTCACACACGATAATCCATTTTGCGATTCAGAAGTTTGAGTGACCAAGGGATTTGACTTGCACTCCGGACTTACAAACCTTGATTTGCCAAAATGATCTTGACGCCTCGATGGTTACAAATAAACGGTCGATGTTGAATCTTGAAACCAACGTAAAGGGTTCGTCCAACCCTTATCCACCTTGCAACTCCTCTGGATCCTACGGTCCTCGCAACTTTGTGAGTTCTCCTGGGAGAATTCTGACCGCCTGATTTACTCGTCAATGACTTCACTGGCCAAACTGATTTAGCGTTCTTCCATTGAACTTAACTTCTGCACGATGATTCAACTCCCTGTCTTCCTTTGAATACTTCAAAGGCATCGATCCTCCTGGGCTTTCTATTGCAACCTCAAGTCTCGAAAGGACTCCTGCACACACTCTTTGCGGAAATATTTCAAATACTTCTGTGTATTTGATTCTTCGACTCTGTGCACTCTTGGCAACAACAATATTTCAGTAATCAACCTTAGTTAATAAATTCTAAGGCTTCAACTAGCCTGTTCACACCTTGCACGGCTTCTGTGCTTCACCTACACTTCTACTGGAATGAGAACAAAGGTATCTTTCCTTAACTTTCTCAGATAAAACTCAGAACCCTTGTCAACGCACACCTTGCGGACATTTCACTGCACTCCTTGTAGGAACTCTCTCAGGAAGAGAAACAATTGAAACTCCTTCTTCTCTCTCAAACTTCATACATTCAACATAGGATAACAACAAAGGCATAACAAAGAGACTGAAACAACTGTAAGCATACCATTCAACATATGTAAAGAACAAACATCATAACACCATGAAATCTAAGTCAAAGCTTCATATATTAACTCAAATACTCCTGTACATGGGTTCTTCTCTACAACTCTCTGCTACGGCTCAACAGCTTATGAAATCTCTCTCTTCTTCTGTTCTAATGATACAATAATACAAGGGTGAGGGTGTCTATATTTGTTTTTCCTCCTACTCTCTAAACTGTCTAATCTATGAATTCAAATCTACCTACTTTCATTAATTACATATAAACGCCTTTACATACTACAGATGAGAGAAATCACTCAATATTTGTTTAGAATATCTAAGATATAAATGTAAGTACGCTTTCCCCAACTATCACATTAATATCCATTTCATTATTTTTTCAAAAACATTTCAAAATGTGTAAAATGTGTGTTTCGCTTCTTCCAACTGTCTTCCACTTTATGCTTACTTGGCTGGCTTCTTACGATGCTCCTGCATCAGAAATATAGTTCGACTCCTGGTCCTTCGATATCTCGATGTCCTTCAATTTCTGCGATGTTCACATTCCTAGGATCATCGTATTCATCAACATTGATATTGTAACAACCTTGCAGTTTCTGAAGAGGTGCAGTCCATTCATCCTCTTCTTTCTCAACAGGAAGGTTAGGTGGCTCCTCAAAGAATTTCTATTTTACATCTTGTAAATCCTGATGTATTGTGGGGTACTGACTTTCAAAAAAACTCTAGCTACAAAGTTATGAGTCATACGGCACCAATCTGAAGTGGTGAGGCATAGTTATGATTGAAGGTACCAATTGATAGGTATTGTGTCCAAAGTGTTAATGAATTTATGCACCCACTGTTTCTGAGGAATGTTGCTCCATGCCTCCTCGCAACTTCGCACATGGTCTTGTGGGAAACTCTGACCTATATAATAGACTTCACACCATTCAACATGGTCTGAAAAGCGTACTATCATTAAAGTGTGACATTGCACCCAGTCCATGATGTTCTTCTTGTGTGTTCCCCACCATCTTGCTGGCATTTCTTTCAAGGCTTCATCTAGTGATAACAACCTCTTTTGTACTGGTACAATTTCTTCAAATTCTAGTAAGAATGTTTCTAAATGATTTAAACCATCAAATGTGGGAAGATTACTTACTTATGTGCCAATCCAATGAACTTCCATGGTCAATATGGAATATCTCTAGACAAAAAATTCATACATTTTGTTCTGCCAGTTCTCCAGTGCTTCTTTCAAATCTGATGAGCATGCGCTGTCACTTTTCCATCTTAAGTTCCCATCTATTGTAGGATTAATGTAATCCTGCTATCTTGCTGTCAATTTATATATATTCTCTAGCTCGTATGCTCGGTCTTCTTCTCTGACAGGTTCTGTGTATCTACGACCTTCATCAAGGTCCAGAGGTGCAATGACCCTAAGGCCATCACCTTCAAATGTCATTCTTCTTTTCTTTAAGTCAACAATAGTGGAATTGTTGAAATCCCAATCAATTCCTAACAACGCAGGATAAGGACAACTATTATCAATTATCTCAATCACTTGGAAGTTTGCAAACGTTCTGACCCTGTCGATGTACACATGGACATGATCTAGTCTTCCAAAGGGGCTTACTGCCTGTTGATTATCCATCTCGAGCCTGATAGGGGAGTAAATCAACTTAGTTTTTCCCATTAGTGCCCAGGTCTTCTTCCTCATAACATTGACTTCTGACCCTAAGTTGAGGATGACATAATCTATGTTATAATCTCTAATATGAGCATTAAGGTGTAGTTCCTTATTTTTCCTTCTCTTTCTTGATACTTGATGTACTGATTTATTCAGTAGAGGAGCTATCCTACCTATCTCATACTGTCTGATCAAATTTTGCATTTCTTGTTTAACTCTTTCATCCTTAATCAAATTAATGCAAGTACATAAGAATTCCATAATCTTTCTTACCTCTTTTCCTTATCTGGGTGAAGCAGACTGATCAAATGCCAAAAGAATTCCACATTCTCTCACTTCTAGTTGTGTCTTTGATGAAAAAGCCCGATCTCTTCCAAATTATCTTCTTTCCTCTTCAAACGTCTTCTTTTATTCCCTCGAATCAAACACGTGTTTCTTCTCTTCAGCTCTTCTGACCCTTGATTCTTCTGTAGTCTTCCCTGGAGTCACCCTGTCTTCTCCTGTAACAACGCCTCCTCTAGTGATAAAAATGACTATGGGATCCTCCCCATGAGGCTCTATTGATATTATTTGTACTTGTTGGTTTCCTCCTCGTATCTCCTAAATTTTGGCTAACAAGATGGGACAATATTCAATGACATGTTCAAATGAGTTGCAATAGATGCAAGTGGTACAAGGGTTTTGACAGTCCCTTGGAAAATGTCCTAGATGTGCATAGTTATAACAAATGATATGACCTCGACCTCGACCCATGCCTTTTTATTGGATAAATCAGTAGGTGGGGACACTAACTGATCTCCCTAGATCCACCTATATCTAGAACAAAACACACCAGAACATGATGCTTTCCTTAAGTTTTAAATATTGAATTTACTCTCGCTTAAACGGATAGGTGACATACCGTTTAAACGTCACTTCCTCTCACCATCGCCATCTTAGCTCCGTTCCAACACTCATACAATGATGATCCTTCAAAATAATCCAACCAACCAAAGTGATAGTAACAACATAAACTCAATATAAACCTATGTATGTGATCAAGGAATCATACAATAAAACACAACAAGATTTATAGGAAAGAATTATATTACTGTATCATATTAAATGTGAAAGAGAGATTACAACCATGGCCTTGATGTCGTAAGGTCCCTTCCAACTTTCCTTTGTTCCCCACACACTTCCACTCCAATAATTCTGAGAGCATAGATCTGATAATATTCACAATCTATCTTGACAAAGTGGCTCATCTAGCCAAGCTAACAATCTCCAAAGCTCAATCCAATCCAAGCTAATCCAAAAAAAACTAACTTTCTCCATGAGAGCTCCTCTCCTTTTATAAGTTGAAGAGGATAAGGTGAGGAGGTTAGGATCATCCCACTAAATCATGAAAGTGAGTAAGATCCAAACCATTCAGATGCCACCTCACCATGGAAGTTTCTCCTTCTAGAAGCATCGATAAGATGCTCGTTTTTCCCACGTATGAGCATTTTTTGTGTTAAAATATTGTGTAACTGCAAAGAATATTCTTATCCCCTTTTGTGGATAAAGATAAAATATATTTGTTGTTGATTAGATGAATCCCCTTTTGTGGATTGATCATGTTGGGTATTGTAAATGACCAAATCCTCTTTTGTGGATTGGTCAAACCCTAATTGTAATAGGCTAAATAAGAAGTCGGCCCCAGAATATATTAAAGAGGCCCCAAAATATATTAAAGGTGGTTATAACAACCTAGAAGAAGAAGTCGGCCCTGCCAGTGAAGATACACTTCCACACATGCCGGAATTGTTTAAATAAGAGAGGCCAACGCCTCATTTAGACATACACTCAGCTCACTCATCTAGTGAGCAAGTTTTGAAGGAAGTTACAGTTGTCGGTTGTCGGAAAAAGGAAGAGAGAGAGGCGTGTTGCTCAGTGTTGGATATTCTCTGTTGTCTGGTTCATTATCTTGGCATTGTATTGGCTATCTATATTAAGGAATTTTTGCTGGGTTTTCTTCCCCTTGAGGGTTTCCCAGGATAAATGCTTGTGTACTCTTGTGATTGTGTTTCTCTCAATGATCCTATATATGCTATTGTTATCTAGTAAATTAAAAGTAACCTAATAATAGAAGAAACTTTAACATGGTATCAGAGTCAATCTGAAGAGAGCATCTTTCACAGGAAAAAGAAAAATGTCGCTGTTGTCGTACATGAAAATTAGGGCTTTTTATTGAAGAAGGTTTTCAACCCCAAAACCATCTAGAAATGTGCACCCTATCTCAAGGAACATTTTGGGATCCTCAACGCACTTTTTCAGTGGTTAGATCTCTTGGAAAGTGAAATCCTAGTTTTCACAAAGTACCATAAAACCATAAGTACCAGTGTACCAATGTACCAGAAGTACCAGAAAACCAGAAGCACTAGTCCAGAAATTCGTAGATCAAGTTTGGAGGGGTAAAATTTGGATTTTTTGAAATCTAAACACACCAGGCTACTCGCCTCAGTCCAGCGCATCTTTTGGTGAGGTCATTTTTCAGATCCAAGTAATTTGATTTTTTTATTATTTCTATAGCCCGGAGGGCTAGGGTTTCTTATACAAGAAAGAATGGCTACCAACATGAGGGTAGAAGATAGGATAGAAGGATCTAGAAACTTCAGATCTTGGAAGCATAGGTTGCAGATGATTCTAGATGAGAATGATCTCCTAGAACATGTTACAGTAGGTGTACCAGAACCAGATGAAGCAGAGCAAAAGACCAAGCATAAGAAGAATGAAAAGAAAACAAATAGAATCGTGTCAAATTCAGTAAAGGATCACTTGATCCCTCATATATCTGAACTATAGATAGCAAGGAAAATGTATGAAGCACTCAACAGGTTATATGAAAGAAAAGACATCACCTAGAATCTTACCTTAAGAAATCAACTTCATAATATGAAGATGAAAAACTTAGAATCTTTCACATCCTACCTTATGAGAGTTTCTCAGATCAAAGATCCGCTTGCAGCTATTGGAGATGTCATTAGTGACAAGGAGCTTGTAACCACAACCCTAAATGGGTTTCCAACATTTTGGATTCCTTTTGTACAAGGAATGTGTGCAAGAAGCAAGTTACCCAAGTTTGATAAGTTATGGGTAGATTGGACACACGAAGATTCTAGAATTGCAGACCAACATAAAAGATTAATTGTTGACAAAGAGGAAGCTCTTACAGTTCAAAATAACAAAAGAAGTTCGTTCAGAAGGAACAATAAAGAAGCTAACTTTGTAAGAGTTCCAGACAAGAAGAAAGATGTTTCAAAGATTAGATGCTACAACTGTCAAAAGTTGGGACACTTTTCCTATGACTGCCCTCCAGGAAAAGGGAAAATAAAGCATCCAGCACATGTGGCAGAGGAAGAGGAATCTCCTCCCTCAAAGAAAGCTTTAGCAAAAATTAAGGATTATGCACTTTAAGTTGAAGATAGTTGATTTGAAGAAAGATAGCAAATGGTGGAGTCTGTGGAGCCTCCCCAGACAAAAACAAAAGATAAGTATTCATGTTTATTTCTAGTATCTTGTTTACTTCAATACTTTAGCATTACAAGTTAGATTTTTGTGAGAATGTTAAATAACCTTGCTTTACTTCAGTGTCTATGAAGACTTATGAAGGAAGTATCAAAGAAGAGGATGAATAAAGAGATAAAATATTTAATTCATGTATGATCACTCATGAGAGTGACAAAGAAATCATATTGTAAGTAAGTTTACAAGTCTCGGAAGAAAGAACTTATGCCGTGAATTTTAGAAGTTAGACAACATGAGAAGGACGTATGATATGGTGACAATCAGTGAAGACCAGACAATATCTAGTATTTATATAGGAGCAGGAGGCTCCTAAAGATGCAGAGTAGAAATATTCAAGATGAAGAAAAAGATGGATACTCAAATATAGTGGATGAGATGCATGTAGCTACAGGTTTCTCCAGTACCATTCTTATATATGTAGAGGGAGTAAGTTGATCTAGTATGAACACAAAAAGAAAGAAATATTTGAATTCAAGAAGGCACCTAGGATATTACAGAAGAAAACTTCAAGGATGATAATTAGAAGCTATTATCTTGGTGCAAGAGGGAGCCATGTCTCTGAGTTTGAAATGAAGGATCATGATTTGATGCAGTTAGAAAATCATATGGATGGTGCCCAGATATTTTGATCAATATGAAACCTATTTAGTAGATGGATGGTGCCCAACAGATGGGTAGCATGGTATTATACCATGGAAATATTTTGAACCATGAGAGATTTTTTTGATCCCATAGCTAGACCTTCGTAGAGAAGGAGAAAGAGAAAAGACCTTCGTAGAGAAGGAAAGAGAAATCCCACAGGTAGACCTTCATAGAGAAGGGGAATGATAAATTTTCCAAGGTTGGCCTCTATCTAAGTGTTGAGTTTTGGATACTCTAGGGACATGCTAGAATACCCTCGTAGAGAGGGGTTTGACCACCCTTGTAGAGAGGAATGTGGATGTTTCTCCAAGGGGTAGCGAGCAGATACTCTCCTCTAGGCAAGGATTGAGTAGCCTGGAACACAAACCTTGACCATGTGGAATGGTTAGCTGGCTATTGAGGTTTGTGTTGTGATCCTGCGCGGATCATGGAAAGGGAGTCTAGTCTTGCCTAGGCTAGCATCTTAGCTTCTCTATTTCATGTGGGATGACTAGGAGTGAAGCTATGGTAGTAGTGCTCCCCAATGGATGGGTGAGATAGATGACTAGAAGAGAAGGGAGAACATAAAATGAATGGAAAAACTCATAGTACATCTTCTGTGTGAAGATAATATATCTTCTATGTGAAGATAATAAAGAAGTATCTTCTACGTGAAGACGAAAGAAAGAAAGAGTATCTTCTGCACGAAGATAAAGAGAACAAAACTTCCGATGATTTATAGATATGTCAGTCAGTGATCATGATGCCAAATGACCAAGTGGATGCCTCCAGTTATCTAGTTAATGATGTTACCCATTTGACGATGTTATCCAGTTGATGATATTACCCAGTTGATGATGTTATCCAGTGGATGATGCTACCTAGTTGATGTCGACATCCAGTGACCTGCCAAAAGATAAAGAATATCCTTCTTGTTAAGAGAGAGTGTTAAAATATTGTGTAACTACAAAGAATATTCTTATCCCTTTTTGTGGATAAAGATAAAATATATTTATTATTGATTAGATCAATCCCCTTTTGTGGATTGATCATGTCAAGTATTGTAAATGACCAAATCCCCTTTTGTGGATTAGTCAAACCCTAATTGTAATAGGAAGTTGGCCCCAAAATATATTAAAGAGGCCCCATAATATATTAAAGGTGGTTATAACCACCCATAAGAAGAAGTCGGCCCCAGAATATATTAAAGAGGCCCCATAATATATTAAAGGTGGTTATAACCACCCATAAGAAGAAGTCGGCCTTGCCAGTGAAGAGACACTTCCACATGTGCCAGAATTGTATAAATAAGAGAGGCAAACACCTCATTTACACACACACTCAACTCACTGATCTAGTGCACAAGTTTTGAAGGAAGCTGCAGTTGTCGGTTGCTGGAAGAAGGAAGAGAGAGAGGCGTGTTGCTCAGTGTTGTATATTCTCTATTGTCTGGTTCATTATCTTAGCATTGTATTGGCTATCTATATTAAGGAATTTTTGCTGGGTTTTCTTCCCCTTGAGGGTTTCCCAGGATAAATTCTTGTGTACTCTTGTGATTGTGTTTCTCTCAGCGATCCTGTCTATGCTACTGTTATCTAGTAAATTAAAAGTAACCTAATAATAATAGAAACTTTAACATTTTTCACCTTGCCTATATAGCAACCTGCGAACACTTCGCGACCTAGCTATGGTGCAGCCTGCGAAAACTAGGCATTTTTTCACCCTAGCTATAGTGCAGCATGCAAAAATCCTCTTTAATAGGGTTTTTACAAAGGGAAATGAAACTTCCTTTCTCAGGAAAAGTTATTCTCCCTTCTTTCTTCAGGAACTCAAGCTATTGACCCCTCTAAAGGCAATAGATAGGTTTACATCATTAACGGTCATAGGGATGACGGAAATAATGTGGAACAGAGATCCCCCCAAAGTATGAAGTTAGAACAGAGTGATAGATGAAATACTTTGTCGAGTGTGTGTAGGGAACAAGGAACAGTCGGTCGGAAACCTGCCAACAAACAAGGAAATACAGTACAATCATCACTGAGGTAGGCATTCCCATAATCAGAATACAATTGACTCGGAGCATAAATGCTGACATGCGAAGATCCATGTCAAGTAAGACAATTCATGGCCACCAAACATACACTATGGATCCATGCCAATATGACTCAAATCTGAACATAGCCACCAAAAATACACTGTGGATCTATGTGTTAAAGACTCAAATTTGAACATAGCCATGAGACATACAATGTGGATCTATGCAACAATACAAACTGAAAATATTCCAACGCAACCTGAATCTGTCAGAAAAGATCCAGGGTCTTCATCTCCACCACTCTATAGTACGAATCTAACCATGTGAATACATGTGTCGAAGTCGAACATGGTAGAAACCACTTGATTACCAGTCATTAGTGTATACCATTAACAAGTGCGAGGGAAATCACCATTAATGTCAATGACTCCCAAGGTACACTAGTACAATCCAACGAATGTGAATTAATGAGCTGAAGTCGAACACTCGGTGGAATCTTCTGATCAGGGGTCAATGATGAAAACCCACTGTCGAAAGTGAGGAAACCTTCCATTAAGGCATGCAAGTTCCAAGGTACCATTTAGTTTCTAAGCCTAATTCCTGGATAATGAGCTGAAGTCGACAGGAAAAGACTCGCCACAGGAGGGCCTTAATGTATCCCCCATCAATGACACAAAACGGGTAACAAGTTTTGAGGTAGATCAGAGTAACAACTGATTTAGGATTGACTCAGGGATGGCCGACACAATAGAAGGCTTAAAGACTGCAAAAATGCCTGACGAAATAGAAGGCTTTCCAGGTTGAACTTCATTTTGAATATATTGACGACACGACAATTGTCTTGGAAACACTAACTCAACAACAGGGATCACAGACCAATTTGTAATCTTATAAAGGAGTATGATCAAGAGAAAAGTGGATTTTCCAACCTAGACGCAATGCAAGTGAAAGGGTGTCATGCTCAAAAGTGACTCTTCCATGAAATACAGGTTTAGACACATTTATTTCCCAAATTTTCCCCCACCATTTATGGCTAGTACCTCTTTATTTTTACACAAGCTTGAAGAGGATAACATATGCTTGTTGATGTAATATCATCCTTTGGATGAGTCCCTCGGAGTATGTTTAGTGAACCCTAGGAAGGAGTGGTTCGGTCCCATAAGGGTCTTTCGATGTTTGTTTAACGAGTCCAAAGATAGAAAACTCGGGGGTTTTTCATGTTTTTGAGAGTCTGAAAAACACTTAAAGAGAACTCTCCCAGTTCCATTTTCATAAATTAGTTCAACAAGACCAAAAAAGTGATAAAATATTGCTCATCGAACTTTTTCTTCAAATACTTTTAGGAGTGTGAAAAGAACAAGATCGCTCGGCAATATTTTCATGTTTAGAGAGTCTAAAAAGAGATTAAAGGGAACTCTAGGGGGTTCCTTTTTCGTGTAACCTTTATGAGTCCAAAAAAGTGATAAAAGTATACTCGGTTACATTCTCATTGATTTATGAGCACGAGAAAGAACAAAGACTATGCTTAGTAACTTATTCTCATGTATTTATGAGCATGAGAAAGGACAAAGACTAAGCTCGAGATTGTTTTCATTTTTACATAAGCTTTAAAACTAGCCAAAACTATGCTTGGACTTGGTTACATTTTTACACAAGCTTGAACCAGAGGAAACTATGCTTGAGACAGGTGGTTTCATTTTTACACAATCTTGAACCATAGAAAACTATGCTTGGACTTCCCAACGCAGAACACATGGATGGTTGGTACTTAGCCCCCAGTTTAAGAAGATAGCGACTCAAATTCATCATGAATTCCAGAGGTTGAGGCAAATTCCCCCCAAGATTCGTTTCATCCAACTGCAAAACAGAATGAAATGAAGCTTCAAATACTAGACGAAGGACTTGACTCAAATAGAGAGGGGGAAAACTATTTCATTTTTCAACGAGCTTGACATAGAAACAAGAACTATGCTCGTAACCTCTAATTAATTTTTTAACGAGGTTTCTACAGAGACGAAAAAACTATCCTCGTAAGTGGTTTCATTTTTTAATGAGCTTGAAATCAGAAAACCATGCTCAAATACCTCTGTTTCATTTTTTAACGAGGTTGCCTCAGAGATGCAAAAACTATCCTCGGAAGTGGTTTCATTTTTTAACGAGCTTGAAATTAGAAAACCATGCTCAAAGACCTCTGCTTAATTTTTTAACAAGGTTGACTCAGAGACGCAAAAACTATCCTCAGAAGTGGTTTCATTTTTTAACGAGCTTGAAATCAGAAAACCATGCTCAAAGACCTTTGTTTCATTTTTTAACGAGGTTGCCTCAGAGACGCAAAAACTATCCTTAAAGTCTCTCTTCTTGATCATGGATTCCAAGAGGACAATGCTCCGGAATGATACCATGTCAAGGGACAAAAATTGGTCATGGCTTCCAAGAGGTCTTCACTGGAAGGAAGAAACACACTCTGGAAGGACACCATGTCGAGGGTTGCGACAGGAGTAAAGAGATCAGGCTCTAACAACCCTATCGAAGAGATCATCATGTCAACTACTAGATGTAAGTCATCAAAAGTTGAATCCATGGGTGACAACGCCACATAAATGACCTGTGGCAGGGGCGATACCATCTGCATATAAGAACCATTTAGGGAGGTAATCCAGTTGGGGCCAATGAATGAAATTTGATCAACAGTCACAACTCGTCCATCGTGAGGGAAAGATATCACACGAAAAAGAGTAGACACAATATCTTTCATGGCATAGACATAATCTCTCCCAAGGAGTAAAGTGAAATCCAAGGGGTCTTGGACTACCATGACGTCAATAAAGACAGTTTTCCCTCCCAAAGTTACAGGAAACTGAGGAAGGGTCCCTAAAGGTTGACTATTTCTTCTATTAAAAGCTAACAGATTCTGCGTAACTGGCACAAGTTGAGGAAAACCCAAATCTTGCCAAGCAAAAGAGGACAAAATAATAACAGACGCACCTTCATCTATCAGTGTCTGAGGAACGTCTCAAACACAAAACTGTACTGTAATATAGAAAGTAATGTGAGAGGGAAGATGAGGTCCAGTTAACACACCCCAATCAAAATGGATGGCCTCATTACTTGGAGGGGATTTCACGGGAGAAGGAGGAATAGCCCCCGACAGGGTGGATTCTGTATCAACGAGAAAAACATGGGCATTATTAGGTTCACTCTCTAGCAGGAGAGTAGGATCAACTGATGACGAGATCAGATTGACCACTTAGGTTGCATTCTCCAAGGGGAGAATGGGGTTGACAGGTGGAAACGGATCGACCACTTGGGTGACACTCTCTAATGGGAGAGTGGGATCGACCGAGGATGGGATCGGATCGACCGCTTTAGTTTCACTCTCTAAGGGGAGAGCGGGATTGATCGAGGATGGTATTGGATCAACCACTTTGTCAAATGGTTCAACTAAGTATGTGACCATATTGATGACATGATCAACCAGATTGATCGGTGAAGGGACCAGAGTCATCATTCCATCAACTATAAGGGGGTCAAGAGTAATCTTGTGATAAGTAGCTGGAAGTTGAGGCTATGAAATAGTCATGTCTTCCAGTAATTTTGAGGCTTCGTCCATATGAGGGAAAAGGTGAGTGAGATGAATCCCTTTGCATAACATACACGGGAACTTGACTCTACTTTTCTTCTTCTCAACGGTATCTTGACTAGTTGACAGGAGGTCATCAACATGTTGTTTATAGGCTGATGACATGGTTTGTGTAGACCAAACTTCTATAACCTTGGATAGACTAGGGAAATCCTTAAGAAGATGACTACCCTTACAAAGCCTGCAATGGTACTTGGGCTTACGAGTTGTTTGGGTGATCTTGAAATCATCAACACTCCCAACATGATTAATAGTAACTGGTTGTTTTCCAACATGTTTGAAAGTGTTTGGAGGTTTTGACCCTTGTTTATCTTTCTTCTTCTTAATATTCCTTTTCTTCTTCTTCTTATTCACCGAGTTACTAGCTTCAGAAATTTCACTTGACAAAGAAGATGAAATGGAAGGTGACCTTGCAAGCGAAGAAGGCAAAGAAGACCTTATTGTTGAAGAAGGTGGAGTATCAACATGAGGTTGATTCTCTTGGGGGGAAGTGCTTGTGACTAAAGCACTAACTGCATTCGAGATTACCTGAGTGGAAAATAACCATATCGGTAATCCAATTGTGAGACCTAGAAGGCTCAAAGTAGCAATATGAGGAGGACCAATGTTTCCGTAAGAAGGAAAAACAAAAGGTTCCTCTGTAAAAGGAGTTTCTTCATTGGTCATTCCAGGAACTGATGCCATAAAAATAAAGATCGAATCTAAAGTCCACTAGGGAAAAAAAACAACACACATTAAAAATCTAGTAAGCAAACAAGAAAACAAAACCTTCTCACAATGAACACACTAGTTGGTGGTGAAATCCAATGTTGTGGGAACAAAGTAAGAAGGGGCTGAGATAGAGCAGGTGGAAAAGTTACGTTGATGACCTGCTTAACAGACTTATGCCTTGGTGCAATCTCCCACACATAATCGTGGGTATACCCTCCAAGGAGCCCAAGTGAGTTTGGCCAACGTCAATTCCAGGTACCGTGAAGACTTTCCCCTCGACAATCACCTCGTGTAAAGAACCTAGAGAGATCGGCCACTAAGGTTACCAATTACTACAGTGATGCCTGGGGAAACAATCGACAATCTGATCCATGCGCAAAGGTAGGGTATCTAGCCTGAAATCAACTCAAAAGGCTTCCACTCATAATTGTGGGTATACCTTCAAGTGACCCCCATAATACGTGCAATCTCTACACCAAGACCAACAAATCAGGGTGAGTAACTCTTCCAGTCTTAATGCGACCTCATTATTGACCCTTGTGTGAGAAGGGATTCCCTAGACAAAATGTAGTAAGTGGATTTAACTCTCCCTATCACAAGATACTATGTTTGTTTGCAGCTTTGGAAAGTTATCTTTCACACCTATTCCAAATCCCTACAACTAATCTAATGTAGGTTTGCTACCAAAAAATATAAAAATGTCTAATCAATTTTTATAAGCGCTTTATCTTTAAGGTTGTTGTTACTTGAAAGGAAAATGGTGTGGACAATATGGTGTTTTGACCGACTTGAAAGCTATGCAAAGAGATGAAGATGCAATCTTTTCATTTCAATGAAATCTATGCTACGAGAATGAGAAAACATTTATCATTCCCATATGCACAATGTCCCAAAAATTTAAAACTCATCAATATCAATATCTTCAAGAAATGATTGAAATAGATTATATACCAATACACAATTCATGCCCCCCCCCGTCCATGAGGGGGAAAAAATTTCAGAATTTAAGACCAAAAAATGGCAGGAATCATGCAATTTCGCTACTTCAAATGCAAGGATGCCCCCAATCTAATATAAAGAAAGAAATTAAATCTTTTTGTTTCAAAAATTTCACTAAAAGAAATAATGAACTTTCTTAAAACAAATAAACCCAAACTAAAGTTTTCTTTTAAAGCGATCTATTCAGAAGAAATCTGATCTTTCCCTAAACAATTCTAAAGAAAACACATGCTTTGTAATTGAAAGACACTCAAAACAAGAGACTAATCTTTCAAAACCAAACAAAGCAAAGATGGATAAAAGAAGCTCAAAGAATGTCAAGCAGGCTGTAAACATATCAATAGGCATGAACACTAACTGATCTCCCTAGATCCACCTAGATCTAGAACAAAACACACCAGAACTTGACACTTTCCTTAAGTTTTAAATATTGAATTTACTAACTAAAGAGGGATAGGTGACATACCGTTTAAACGTTGCTTCCTCTCTCCATCGCCATCTTAGCTCTGTTCCAACACTCATACAATGATGATCCTGTAAAAGAATGCAACCAACCAAAGTGATAGTAATAGCATAAACTCAATATAAACCTATGTATGTGATCAAGGAATCATACAATAAAACACAACAAACTTTATAGGAAAAAATTATATTATTGTATCATATTAAATGTGAAAGAGATATTACAACCATGGCCTTGATGTCATAAAGTCCCTTCCAACTATCCTTCATTCCCCACACACTTCCACTCCAAGAATTCTGAGAGCATAGATATGATAATATTCACAATCTATCTTGACAAAGTGGCTCATCTAGCCAAGATAACAATCTCCAAATCTCAATCCAATCCAAGCTAATCCAAAAAAAAATAACTTTCTCCATGAGAGCTCCCCTCCTTTTATAAGTTGAAGAGGATAAGGTGAGGAGGTTAGGATGATCCCACTAAATCATGAAAGTGAGTAAGATCCAAACCATTCGGATGCCACCTCACCATAGAAGTTTCTCCTTCTAGAAGCATCAAGAAGATGCTTGTTTTTCCCACATATGAGCATTTTCGCACCCTGCCTATATAGAAACTTGTGAACACTTCGTGACCTAGCTATGGTGCAGCCTATGAAAACTAGGAATTTTCGCACCCTAGCTATAGTGCAACATGCAAAAATCCTCTTTAATAAGGTTTTTACAAAGGGAAATGCAACTTCTTTTCTGAGGAAAAGTTCTTCTCCCTTTTTCTTCAGGAACTCAGGCTACTAACCCCTCCAAAGGCAATAGATAGGTTTAGATCATTAATGATCATAGGGATGATGAAAATAATGTGTAACGTGCCTCCTCCTCATCCTCTTCCTTTGAATCCAGTGCGAGGTTTGGAGTTTCCTCTACCTGGAGAATTAAAATGTGTAGTATTTCCTTTCTGCTGTATCTCTCCTTGAATTATATATGTATCTCTTGACCTTTCATGCAAGAGGTCATAAGCCCTACAATCCTTCTCATCATGCCCCATAGACTTACAAAATGCGCAATAAATATTGGTAGGTATTTGGACATATTTTTTCATATAATAACATTCACCAGGGTGATGTCTATTTCTACATACCTCACACCAAGGTAGAGTAAACTGCTTCAAAAGGATCAGAGCTCCAGAGGCTAAGTACTCATTAAACAGGGGAAATTGATCCTTGTCATGGCCTTCTGACTTGCATCTGATACACCAAATGTATTCTCTTTTATATTTTCCCTTGTATTTCTTCATATCTTTGACCTGTAGAGATAAGATGGTTAGCTGACTAAAAATTTGACTGATACCTAAGCTGGATTATCCCATAGGGGTTGATTCTAGTTTCATGGTGATATTCAATGCCCCATCCTACGAAGAAAACTTTGTTTGCATCAGGGGAACTCTGATGTGTGGCAAGAGGGCAACAATGAACCATTCCTTGTTCTTCTCATTTGGGATATGAAAACTCAAATGACCTATCAAGGTCTTAAATCTTTGATCAAATTCCCAAATAGGTTCAGCTACTCTCTGCTTGATTTCTTTCAGTTCTATAATGCATTGTGACTCTGACTTGGGTTTCTTGAATTCTGCATTCAATGCAATTTTGATATCGTTTAGCGGTTTAGGTTGTGAAACTCCTTTAACAAAATTCATTTACCAGCTCAATGTGCGGTCCCTCAAGGTAGTACTAAAATGATCTCTCTTAACTGCTTCGTCACTGACTTGCTTGATACTCCATACAGATTCACATAAGAACCAGTGTTGATTAGGATCTTCAGATCCATCTCCTCTAAAGATAGGTAGCCTCATTTCATCTGCCATAGATCTCCCTAGGTTTATTCACTGAGTATGTATTGAACTACTCATAATAGTGCTCTGATAAATCTAGCTACTCTGGTTACTTAATGCTACTAAAACAACAGGAGGAGTAATAGTACTTACTTCGACAGTCGATGCAGTTCCTGAAGTTTCTAGTTCGTCTCGGTGAGGTTCTTTAGTATTCTCTTCCTCTTCCCCAACGGAATCTGAATGTTCCTCGTTCAATAACTCTTCTTATTCTCCACTATAGAACCCTTTATCATGTGCTAGTGGTTCATGATTTGGCTCAAACAAGTTCACCAGAGGAACCTCTTTGAAGGTTCTCCCACTAAGCGTACATCCAACCTCTGTGTCACTATCGCTGTCTGAGTTTTTGAACATTAGCTCTTCAATTTGACCAACTACTGTGTATTCAATATGTTCTTCTCAAGCAATAGCATCTTGATCTTCAACTTCAAAAAGTGTAAAAATTTTCCTCTTGGTCCTTTAAAGAAATATCTCTCTGCTTGGTTGTATGACTCTACTCTGTCAATAAAAAACTCGGTGATGTACCTTCCAATAGTTCTATCAAACCAGTGATCTACTACACTTGACATGATGTTATCGAATCTCTTCACCTTATTGATCAACGCTGACCTCCAAACCACATGTGGTCTAGATTTGATTTCAAACTGCGTATCTGCTAATCTGGCTAACCACTCATATAGCTCCTTATGAATTCCTGCAAAGAAAATCTCATGTATATTAGTAAAGTTATACCTTCCCAATCAATCCTCTGTGCTAAGATTAGGGTTCTTGTTCTGAGCTTCAGTGAAGTCCTTTTCTTGTTCTTCTATCCACTTTTGAATCTTTGTCTTCGATGGAAACCACCTTGACATTCCCTCAAGAATATCCCGGTCTTGGCAACAAAACCATTTTTTGGAACAGGGGCAGACCTAGGGTTCAACTCTAACAATGCACCAAAAATACCTAACTACTGGCCCTTTCGGCAACACCTGTGGAGTAGATGTAGTCTCACCCAAAGTAGCAATAGGGGGTTATGGGACACATGTGTCTACAACCAGAGTAAATGCAAGTGGATTCAAAAGAAAAACACACAAAGATCTAGTTATTCTTTACCTCCTTTAAGCCTACTGCACGAGTTATATCTCAGATCTATCAAAATGATACAATAAAAGGATAATAGAGAGAAAAAGAACACAAAATCATTCACACATAACAACAAGATATACGTGGTTCACCCCCTTCTTGGGACTACATCCACATAACTTTGTTTCTTGATATATTAGGATGGAAATATATAGTTCTATCTGCGCACTTAGCTGCAAATTTCTCTCTCCTTCTCTTCCCTCCCTGTGCACCCAGCTGCAGGGTCGATCTTCGCACCTAGCTGAAGATATTATAATATAATAATATTCTCACAACACAATACTTTCCTCAGGCAAAAAAAATAATAACTCAATATCAACACTCGATCCACTTCAAATGAACCCTCCCATGTATTCTAGACCTTTATTTATACATTATATGGAAATCGTCTAGGTGTCAAATCCCTAGATCCCAAAACCCTAGGTGTCTAAAACCCTAGGTCAACTTGACCCATGTTTTCAGGGCTTCACCAACCTATCTTTCCTTCTTTCCCGCGAGGTGCTCCAAAGCATCTATTGGTGGATTTTTCCGCTTGTTGAGTTGGCCATGATCCATCTTCCTTGTTGATCTATCTTCCTCTATCTTCTCATTCAATGAATCATTTTCCCTTACTTCTCTCCTTCTTTTCTGCTTCTTTGACCACTTCGACCTAATCTCAGTCAATGTGCCTTTTGCGCAATTCATACTTCGCCTTTATTCCTTAATCCTCGATTTCTTCCATAACCAAGGGCCAACAATCCTAGAATTATCAAAATTACAAAATATGTCTAAATAACATCCCGAGACACAATAATTAAACTTAAAATGATTAATATATAATTATCCGAGTCTATTTAGGCATCACCCATTTATTCTTCTTGTCTATTTATGTAGACATTATGCCCAGAGGTAGATGAACTAATGCCTCCAACTGCTACGTTATTCTCCTCATGTTGGCATCTGTGACATTTTAGAGCATGAAGATCATGTTTAATCCCCATTAAGTCATTCATAATTATGTTCAATTTTTTCTCAACCATTAGTTAAATTCCATTGTGGGTTGTTCGTTCCTTGCATGAGCTTTAAATTGTTTATCCCTTGTTTCATGAGCCCTCTTAAACAAACGAGTAGGAACTTCAAGAAATAGATCTATGGATTTTTTTTAAATAACCGGTTCTACAAGTCTTTATTATTTGGGTTGGTTTTCATTTATGTCAACCCTTGAAGAAAGTATGGTAGTGAATTCTGGTAGCACAAAGGTTTGGCTAATGGACCCAAGTTTGTTTGATGTATAATGGTATGAGTTTTAATATATTTGAAAGTAAGACTATTATAAATGGATAGTACATGTCATGTCATTTCCGGTGGTATGTGTAACGTCACATAACTCCTCACGGTTAGAGAGTTATGTCCATGTGAAGTTGGAGAACCCTCATGAGTCATCTAGAAGCCCCAAAAGGTCAAAGTAGTCAAAGTGGTTGCAAAGAAGAAATTATTTAAATAATACAGTGAAGTGATGAGTGTACTATAAGTCAAAGTGGATACAAAATAAATTATTTAAATAATAAATTTAATGAAGAAATTACTAAGTGGAAAAGTGGTTAGGAGTGGGTTAGCCCTAAAATAAGGAAAGTGGTTTAAGACAGTTAGAAGGTAACACCTTGAGGAAGCTACATAAAAGTATAAATAAGAGGAAAGGATATCTCATTTTAATTACACTTGAGCATATTGAATTTCTACAAGTGACTGAGTTAACCAAAGGATATCTAAGGTGAATTTTAGAGGGAAGGTGAAGTAAATAAGGATAAAATTCAAGGGAGGATAAATTATTTTGATGAAGTTTTCTAAGGTATGTTATTTACAGGTCATCTCACCATTTTAAAAATAATTTTTTTTTCTAGAATGAGTCAGGCCTTGAAATATAGAGGCCTTTGAGGAAACATATCGAAGTAGCTATGATAAAAATTTCAACTCGTGAGTCATTGTATTTTTAGAGTTACACTCTGTGGAAAATAGGGTTTGTGGCTAGTCTTGAAACTAGTCTAAAACAAGTGTTTTGGGTAAAAATGTCATAACGTCTTCATAATAGATCAAATCTAGTAAGACCAAATGTATTGGTTAGAGTACATTCTTTAGTATTCTATGTACCATTTTTAGACCATACAACAAATATTTCGTGCAGGGAACGTTATACATGTTCACTCTCTAGAATAAGCCAGAATTCAACAAGGTATGCCATTTTTGGTAGCAAATTCATTTCTGAGAGGTTCCAAGTAGTGAAACCTAGAGGAATTTCATAAAAAACACTGAAGAACATTGTGTATTATTTTTATATCTTTATTCATTATAGGTACATAGTTATGATTATTTCAAGTTGGGGTTGTTGATTAATCAAAAATTAGTCTCGTGAGACTAAAGTAAAGTTTGATGAAAATGCTAGTCTCTTGTTTTAAATTTAAGGAAGGTTTGCAGGTATGTGATCATATACACCAGGACTATTACATAGTTACAAATCAGATTTGGATGATGAAATTTATGAGGGATTTTGGTTGAGGTACAAGTTGGGTACATGGTTGAAACGAGTAGTTGATGAGTTGGCACATACATGAAGTGTATAGTTGATGATGTTGGTACATCTTAATGAGTCATATTTTATGTGTATTTTATGCATGATTGGTACACATTTGGTTCATGGTTGATGCACTTGTTGATGGTGCAGGTTGAGGTACAGGATGGTGCATGGTTGAGGCACTTGTTTACGGTACAGGTTGATTACATGTTATTTGGTACAGGTTGTTACAAGTTGTTTGGTGCATATTTATTGGTACATGTTTACAACAATATATCTCACAATGATAGTGTGACAATGGTTCCATCATTCTACTTCTACGAAAGAGTGGTTGGACAGGGAAATGACAGGTGGTTGTAGCCACCTTCTAGTTGTAGCCAAAGAACATAGGAGCTTGTAGCCTCCTGGTTGTAGCCAGAGAATTGGGGAGTTGGAGCTTCCATCAGGTTGTAGCTTGAGAAACTAGGGGTTTGGAGATTCCTTCTAGTTGTAGCTGGAAAACAAAGGAAGTTAGTGCTTCCAATGAATTTAAATTTTAAATACATATAAGAGAAAGAATCCTATGGTTTTCTCCCTCTTTGGGTTTCCACGTAAAAACATTGGTGTACTGTGTATGTGTATGATTTCTCATTTGTTCATTGTTTATTTACTCCGAAAGCATTGTATGACAATGCTACATTGATATAACACTTGCATTTTATGGTTAAAAATGATTAAATTGCTCTATTAATGATTCACCCCCCTCTCAGTAATCCAACAATTGGTATTAGAGAGGGTTCCTTCAGAAATCAGTTTAACCACTAGAAGGAGATCATGAATTATTATGAGAAATGAGTACCATTGTTTAATGGTTAGAATGGGTTAAAGTATGAGATATGGAGTAGAAGCATGAAAGCATTTTTACAGGCATAGGGGCATTATATTTGGCTATCATTCGTTATAGGATATGATAGTTCAAAAATGGAAAAGACTACAACCAATAAGGAATTGAAGAAGAATAACAAAATAACAATGGATTTCATCTTGGAAGGATTACCTAATTTGGTAAGAGAAAGGGTTGGTAAATTTTCATTAGCCAAATAACTTTGGGATAAGTTACGAGACATATATTATTCACCCATCGTAGATTTAGAAAATGCCAAAAAAGATGTAGGTACAAATCAACAAGAAATATGTTCACCATGTCAAATAGATTCAAAAGATGAAGAGTACATAATCAAAAAAGGTATGTTGTTTTTATTTAATTGTGAAAAATGAAGACATCTTGAAATAAAATGCCATGAAGGAAATGAGACAAAAAAACTAATTGAAAAAGAAGACAATTATGAAGCATAATTGATTAGTGATTTAGATGAACTAAGAAAAGAAAGAGAAGAAAACAAGTCACTCAAGAAAGAATTGATGAAACAAAAGGAAAGTGTTCACATTTTTGAAGAAGCCCAATAGGTCATCAAGAACTTAAGAACTCAGCTAGAAGAATCCAAAAAGATAGAAGGAATATCAAAAGCAGTATTTGGAATCCAACATAACGACACAGAAGGAAGATGCATACATGAGAGAGAAGATATTGATAGATCATCTTAAGGAAATAACTAATGATATAAACCAACTTGAGGTAGAGTTTGGTCAAGAAGAGAAAGGACTTGAAGACGAAATAATCACATTAAAAATCCATCTTGAAGAAGAGAAAAGAACAGAAGAAGTCATGAATTCTCAGATAATGAAGAAAGAAGAAGAGGTTGAGAAGCTTGAAGAAGAAGTTGTCACATTGAGAAGTAAAATCATCAGGATCAACAAGAATGTTGAAGAGACATAAGCATCCATATTAGTCATAGAGAATGAAGAGAATCACTCTAGGTTGCTAGAAAAGAAGAATGGAGAAAAATATTTAAGATACATCTTCAAAAAGACCATCCATGTTCAAGCCACAAAGAAGCTTCAATCATGATCATGAACCAAACCTAGCACTCTTATCATGATCATGATAAAAAAGAAGATAATTCACTCCCAGGTATGCAAATTTCTTTTATGGTAATTGTTTTTATTATACTAATTTTGGACATAAGGTTGCAGATTGCAGGGATTATAAAATAATTGTTCAAGCAAGAAATGCATGTGTGGCCCCACGTAACATTGAATGTTACAAATTTCATAACTATGGACACATAGCTAGTGATTCTAGAAGCATGATCGATATTTCCATGAAAGAGAACACTTATATAAGATATAAGAAAATATGGATAAGAAAACACAAAGAACAAGTGAACAAAGACCAAGTCCCAGAGATTACAAGATTGCCAATAAAACGAGATGAATAAAATTCTACAGAGAAAAAGAAAGATGTCAGGTACAAAAAGGTTTGGAAAATAACTAAAAGAAAATAAGGACGGGTAAATAAGGAACAGGTTCAAGAGATTGTACTTTCAGGCATTGTAGTGAAATATGAATCCACAGATAGAAAGAAAGAAGACAGAGCTCAGAGAGATGATGAATTTACCAATGAAGATGATGATGAATACACATCAAAGCATGAATTGTTCTGAGCCATCTGACTTAGAGAATCCTAGGTAACATTAATATTAGATAGGGGGATTATATGTGATAGTTGTGATAGACCAAATAACCATCCTTCTAGCAGCTTGCAGAGTTTGAGTAGACAGATACAAAGAAGTCAGTTAGCGAAAGTATAGTTTGATAGATTAATTAGTTGTAGTATCAAATATTTCATGATAGTATAGTAATAAATGGGTCAACATTATGGACAATTGTGTAGTAGAGTCTTGGACAATATGGACATAGATGGATTTGTAAGAATACTTAGCAGGTTTGGAAAGATATATGATAGTGGAAGAGAGCATGGATTCATAGATTGGTTCATAAAGTGGTTCAGAGACAAAGGAACATTATGGATGTTAATTACATAGGAAATGGATCGAACAATGCTAATGGATTCCAAATTGACAGATATTTTTTGGACATATGCAGTGCATACAAAATTTCACATTCAAAACAAAGTAATGTTCAAAAACAACAATGAAAAAACTCCCTACGAACTATGAAAAGGAATACCAAAAAATGTGAATCACTTCAGAGTATTTGGAAGCAAATGCTACATCAAAAGAGAAGATGACAGAATGGGAAAGTTTGACTCTCATGTGGACAAAGGAGTACTTGTTGGTTACTCAAGTACAAGGAAATCATACAAGTGTTACAATATTAGATTGAACAAAGTTGTGTAAAGCATCAGTGAAACAATTGATGAAACAAGTGGACGAGAATTAAAGGAAGAAGAAAATGAATCAATGGAACATATTTACGAAGAAGAAGCAGAATATGAAGAATAAGTAGAAGGGGAAGATGAAGAAGATCAGACAAAAGTAGAAGAGAAAGTTCAACAAGTGCTTCCAAAGACACCTAGAAAACAAGTACAGAAGAATCATCCTTCAGATCATATTATTGGAAACAAGGATGCATGAGTTGAGACTAGAAGAAGAATCTGTTCACTAGAACAAATGAACCTAGCACTCTTATCTACGATTGAACCAAACAGTTTTGAAGAGGCCAATAAGGATGAATTTTGGAATAAGGACATGGATGAAGAATTGGATCAAATAGAGAAGAATGACACTTTTGAATTGGTTCCAAGACCAAAGAATAAGAATGTGATTGGCACAAAGTGGGTTTTCAGAAATAAATTGAATGAAGATGGACATGTTACAAGGAATAAAGATAGATTGGTATGTAAATGATACACACAGGGTGAAGGAATCGACTTTGAAGAGACATTTTCCCCATTTGCCATAATGGAAGCAATCTGATTTCTCTTAGCTTATGCATGCTCCAAGAATATTAAAGTGTATCATATGGATGTGAAATTATCTTTTCTAAACAGGAAACTTGAAGAAGAAGTCTACATTTAACAACTATAAGGATTTCGGTTTTCAGAGAATGTAGATTATGTGTGCAAATTGAAGAAGGACTTATATGGTATAAAACAAGATCCTAGAGCATGGTACTCTAGACTGGATAAATATCTACAATAGACAGGATTTATAAAATGAAGTGCAGATAACAATCTCTACATCAACGCAGCTCAAGATAATATTTTATTAATTGAAGTTTATGTTGATAATATTATTTTTGGAATTAATGACGACAAGTTAAGATAGAAATTTTCAAAGTATATGCATAATGAATTTGAAATTTCTTTACTTGGAGAACTATTCTTCTTTCTGGGTCTTCAGATACATCAAAGAAACCAATGAATTTTTATTTCTCAAACTAAGTATATTAGAGAAATGATAAAAAGGTTCATAATGGAAGATTGCAAACCAATTACCACCCCTATGCAAACCAGTTGCAAGTTGAGCAAAGATGATGATTCAAAGTATACAGAATAGAGGCAATACATGTCAATGATTGGTATTTTACTATATGTGACAACATCCAGACTAGATGTAATGTAGGAAGTTGGACACGTGGCATGATTTCAAGCAGCACCAAAAGAATCACATGTCATAGAAGTGAAGAGGATTTTCAGATATCTCAAAGGAACATAAGAGTTTGGATTATGGTATCCAAAAGGAAAGGATCTATCACTTATTGTCTACACAGATGCAGATTTTGCAGGTTTCATTGATGACCAACGAAGCACCAATGGAGCAATGTTCTACTTGGGTGAGTGTTTAGTATCTTTGCTAAGAAAGAAATAATCATCAATATCCTTATCTACAACCGAAGCCAAGTATATTGCAACAACATGATGTTGTACTCGGGTTCTATGGATGAAACAAACTTTGATAGATATACAGGTTGAGTATCATGATCCCATTCCAATCTATTGTGATAATACAAGATCCATCATTATCTCAAAGAACCCAGTGATGCACTCCAAGACGAAACATATTCCAATCAAGTATCATTTTCTACGAGAACAGGTTGCAGAGAAGAACATTAGAGTGTAATATGTGGGCATAAAAGAACAAGTGGAACACATATTTACAAAACCAATTCCAAGTGAATCCTTTGAGTATATTCGCTAGAGACCCAGAGTAATTTCTACTCCAAATGAATGCTTTTGAATTATTATCTTATATGTCTTAGATTTACACGAGGAAGCACCATAAAGAGGAAAATTTAGGTTGGGAGATCAGTTTCAGCAAGAGTTCAGTCAGGGGGAGTATCCCTAAGGACAATTCAGTTAGGGGGAACAACCCCAGATGGAAAGATACATTTTCCATTGATGACAAAGGGGGAGAAATTTATCAGATGCAGGATAGAGAGAGAAAGAGCACAGAGGCATGGTTCTAGGGGGAGCGATGGTCACAAGGGGAGCATGAGTGATATGAATTCAATATTGCATCAAAGTGTTTCCTTCAATGCCAAAGGGGGATATTTTTTATTATTTGGGTTAGTAGTCATTGATGTCAACCCTTGAAGAAAGTCTGGTAGCGAATTCTGGTAGCACAAAGGTTTGGGTAATGGACCCAAGTTTGTTTTATGTATAATGGTATGAGTTTTAATATATTTGAAGGTAAGAATATTATATATGGATAGTAAATGTAATTCCATTTCTGGTGGTATGTGGAACGTCACAAAACTCCTCACGGTTAGAGAGTTATGGCCATGTGAAGTTGGAGAACCCTCATGAGTCATCTAGAAGCCCCAAAAGGCCAAAGTAGTAAAAGTGGTTGCAAAGAAGAAATTATTTAAATAATAAAGTGAAGTGATGAGTGTAATATAAGTCAAAGTTGATACAAAAGAAATTATTTAAATAATAAAGTTAATGGATAAATTACTAAGTGGACAAGTGGTTAGAAGTGGGTTAGCCCTAAAATAAGGAAAGTGGTTTAAGATGGTTAGAAGGTAACCCCTTGAGGAAGCTACATAAAAGTATAAATAAGAGGAAATGGTTTCTCATTTTAATTACACTTGAGAATATTGAATATATAAAAGTGACTGAGGTAACCAAAGGATATATAAGGCGAATTTCAGAGAGAAGGTGAAGTAAAGAAGGCCAAAATTCAAGGGAGGATAAATTATTTTGATTATGCTTTCTAAGGTAAGTTATTTAGAGGTCATCTCACCATTTTCACAATAACATTTTTTCTAGAATGATTCAGACCGTGAAATCTAGAGGTTGTTGAGGAAACATATCCAAGTAGTTGTGATAAACATTTCAGCTTGTGGGTTGTTGTAATTTTAGAGTTACACTCCATGGAAAATAGGGTTTGTGGCTAGTCCTGAAACTAGTCTAAAACAAGTGTTTCGGGTAAAACTGTCATAAATTCTTCATAAAATATCCAAATTCAGTAAGACCAAATGTATTGGTTAGAGTATAGTATTTAGTATTCTGTGTACTAGTTTTAGATCCATACACCAAATATTTCGTGTAGGGCACGCTCTACAAGTTCTCTCTCTAGAATAAGCCAGAATTCAACAAGGTATGCATTTTTTCTATAAATCCTTTTTTGAGAGGTTCCAAGTAGTAAGACCCTGAGGAATTGCATAAAAGATATTGAAGAAAATTGTGTACTATTTTTAGATCTTTATTCATTACAGGTACATAGTTATGATTGTTTCAAGTTAGGGTTTTTGACTAATCCAAAATTAGTGATGTGAGACTAAAGTAAAGTTTGATGAAAAAGACAGTCTCTTGTTGTTAAAGTTATGGAAGGTTTGCATGTATGTGATCATATACACCAGGTCTATTACAAATTTACAAATCAGATTTGGATGATGAAATTGATGAGGGATTTTGGTTGAGGTACATGTTGGGTACATGGTTGAGACAAGTAGTTGATGAGTTGGCACATACATGAGGTGTACAACTGATGATGTTGGTACATCTTGATGAGTCATAGTTTATGTGTATTTGATGCATTATTGGTACATATTTGGTGCATGGTTTATGCACTCATTAATGGTACAGGTTGAGGTATAGTTTGGTGCATGGTCATGCACTTGTTTATGGTACAGGTTGATTACATGTTGTTTGGTACATGTTGTTACATGTTGTTTGGTGCAGGTTGATTGATACATGTTTACATCATTATATCTCACAGTGATAGTGTGACATTGGTTCCATCATTATACTTCTATGACAGGGCGGTTGGATGGGGCAAGGAAAGGTGGTTTTTTCCACCTTCTGTTTGTATCCAAAGAACATATTTGTAGCCTCCTTCTGATTGTGGCCAGAGATATGGGGAGTTGGAGCCTCCCTCAAGTTGTAGCTTGAGAAACTAGGGGGTTGGAGCCTCCTTCTAGTTGCAGTTGGAAAACAAAGGAAGTTGGTGCTTCCAATGAATGCAATTCTTAAAGACATATAAGAAAAATAATTCTGTGGTTTTCTCTTGCTTTGGGTTTCCACGTAAAAACACTGGTGTATTGTGTATGTGTATTATTGCTCATTTTTTCATTTTTTATTTACTCTGAAACTATTGGATGATAATGCTATATTGATATAACACTTTCATTTTATGGTTAAAAAGGATTAAATTTCTCTATTACTGATTCACCCCCCCTCTCATTAATCCAACAACAAGAAAAAAAACTACATAATTTGTAAAACTAGTAGTAGTTGCAGAAGTATTCCCAATATTCGAATTATTAGCCTTTCTCTAGTATTTTGAGCATTTTGTCACCATTAGACAAGTGTAATCGTCAAGATTCACATATCCCAATATATTATTATCTTTCAAATACAAAATATTGACAAAATTACCCTAAATCCCTCATTGGATTTCCAAAGTACAATTTGATACTTTTCATGTGTGAATTATGACACAATTCACTCCAACTGATGGTTGTATCAATCGATCAAATTAAGAATATCATCATTAAAATAGGATGGTGGTTTAATTAGTTAATAATTATGATGCTAAGGTTGTAGTAGTTGGAAAATCATTGTGATTTATAATTAGTAGGTTGTACTTTGGAAAACATTACAATTTGTAATAATTAATAAATTTGATTTTATGATTTTGTCAAAAATTTTAGATTTTCATATTTAACACTTTGAAATTCCTAAAGAAAAACATAGCCCATCAAAAATTTATATTCAAAATTACAAAGTAATCTTATTATTAGTTTCTATATTTGTAATTTGAACTATCTATATGGTTTGAAATTTGAACTTATCTATATGGTTGTTGTGGGGGAGAGTGGGGGAGAGAGTAAAAGTACTCAGGGGAGAAAGAGAGAGGAAGAGGGAAAAAAGGGGAGAGAGTGAGTGAGCATGCAAGAGATCAGAATGAGAGAGTGTGAGAGCGAGCGAGCGGTGGGATCGAGACATAGGAGTCGGGGGAGAGAGGGAGATAGGGGTAGAGAGTGAATGGGAGACATATAAATAGTATTTCCATTGTCTAGGTCATGGTATAAGTGTAGGTCTAGTTCATGGATGGAATGAATCTCGTATACAAATTATAGGCAGGAAGGAAGACTAAGGCACATGCTAAAAATGTCATTAAAAATGAAAAGGAAAACTCTTGTTGGCTCTCTACCTCTGTGTGTACATCATGGTATAGGTGTAGGTACTCTAGGTCATGGTTTAATGCCAATAGATTTGCACTGTGATTTATTTTATGAGAAGATTTTGCAAACATTATTCATACAAATGAAGTAAGTTAAAATAATAATCACAATTGATATATGAGAGATTATGTGTGTGTGTGTGTGAGAGAGAGAGAGAGAGAGAGAGAGAGATTAAGTTAAATTACTCACAATATATATGAGAGAGAGAGAATGTTAGAGGGAGAGAGAGGAAGACAGAGAGGATGTGGGCAGAGAGAGAGAAAGAGAGGGGGGGGTAGAGGGAGAGAGTAATACAAGGGGGGGGTAATAGAGAGAGAGAGAGAGAGTACCTTAATACATGAGAGAATGTGTGAGTGTGAGAGGGAGAGAGAGGAAGAAAAAGATGGGGGTAGAGAGAGAGAAAGATAGAGAGCGGGTAGAGAGAGTGTGTGTGATAGTGTGTGTGTGTGTGAGAGAGAGAGAGAGAGAGAGAGATAAATGAAGTAAGTTAAATTACTCACAATCAATATTACATGAGAGAATGTGTGAGAGTGTGAGAGGGAGAGAGAGGAAGATAGAGATAATGTGTGATGTGAGAGGGAGAGAGAGGAATAAAAAGAGGGGGGTAGAGAGAGATGAAGACAGAGAGGGGGTAGAGAGAGAGAGAGAGAGTAATACAAAGAGGGGGCCGGGGTAGAGTGAGAGTGTGTGAGAGTGTGGGAAGGAGAGAGAGAGGTAGAGACTAGTAAGATCGAGAGAGAGAACAAGCAGAAGAGAGTTCGAGAGTGTGATATATATAAATGAATTAAGCTGAATTACTCACAATTGATATTATATGAGAGAATGTATGATGTGAGAGGGAGAGAGAGGAAGACAAAGAGGGGGGTAGAGAGAGAGTGTGTATGAGAGTGTGATAGGGATAGACATAGGTTGATAGGGACAGAGAGAGGTCGAGATTGAGATGGAGGGTTATGAATAGAGAGAGAGAGAGAGAGAGAGAGATACAAATGAAGTAATATAAATTACTCAGAATCGATATTATGTGAGAGAATGTGTGAGAGTGTGAGAGTACTGTGATAGTGTTAGAGTGTGAGAGTATTGTGAGAGTGTGAGAGTGTGTTAGAATATTGTGATAGGTCTAGATAAATGACATGGATAGAGAGAGAGAGAGAGAGAGACAAAGAAGAAGATCATAGGTCATGAGTGATATGGAGAGAGAGGGTGGGAGGGAGGGAGGGAAGAGTACAAATAGAGGGAGGTATATGGATGTGAAATGGAAGATTGAGACATGTGTTAACTGTGCCATTAAAAAATGAAAAATATGGATAAAATTGTTGGCTATCTCCCTCCCTCAATGTGTTCTCTCCCTCTCCCACTATATGCATAAGAAATAACTATCTCTATTTCGGCCCTAGTAGACCCATCTATCCTTATAAGTCCCTCACCTATACCTAACACAACTTAACCTCGACCTCAATGCCCCCCACACCTGATCCCAAATAAGCTCCTTATGGTTGTACCTCTTCCTAGAGTTCTAGCCAAAACCCCTACACCTTCAACCTAATACTGTAACCATTTTCGTATGCCTTAAGGAACTTTCAATTCTAATCCCATAGGTCCCAATTGTTCACCATGGGGCTTGCATAATATTAATTGGGACAAATATTGAGAGACAAAGAATGACCACAACCTCGATCATGGATGCACGAGTTATATGTGTTGAATAAATAAGATGAATAAATACCTATGAATGTTCCATACCTAAATTATCCCCCTTATCCCCTTAAATTGTGAGAAAATTCATGAATGGAATGAATCCTGTATAAAAATTTCAGGTCGCAGGGAAAACCAAGGCATGTTCTAATAGTTCTATTAAAAATGAAATAGATGACTCTTGTTATCTCTTTCCCTCCATCCAGTTCTCTCCCTCTCACCCTCCATGCATAGGAAACTACCTTAACATCGGCCCTATACCCTTACATATAAATATAAAACACATATTAAATAAAAATATGAATAAAGTACATTACAAACAAACAACAAATAAAAAACAAACAAAAAGTAAAACAAATAAAAAATATACATTTCAAACATAAAAAAGACAATGGAGCCAAACCATGAGAAAATAAACCTTCTCCCAAATCGGTTGATGACTGCATTATTCAACCCCATCCTCCAGTGAGGATAATTTGCAGAGGATAAAACCACTACAATTTTCATTGGATCGACCCCACCTTCCAGTACAGATGCATAGAGGAGTAATCCAATGACATTTGCAATGGAATAACACTTTCCAATAACAACAACGCACATAGGAGAAGACCGAGACAAGGCAAGACCGACCCCACCTGTGCATCAGAGGAATTGACCCCATAATGTCATTGGTATGTAGCCTCATTGTTTATATATAGAGAGAATGTAGATCATGTAGCTGTTTATTTCTGTTTAAATGGTTCACATTGGTTATGTTTTAGTTCCATTCACTTCAATTTTTCCCTATCGTTCATTCATAAGTTTAGGTTTGATACCCTATATATACTACACCACTTTTCCATATTTCTGTAGGCCCAATAGAGAGAAAACATGGCTTAAAATGAAAAATCAACAGACACAATCAAACCACTGATACAGATCCAATATCGACGGTCTCAACTTATTTCGGCTAGTCAAAGTGTATGCTGGATAACAAGGGGTCAAAGGCTTAAATTATGAACCATTGTATTAACAGGTGATAATGTTCCATCACCTTATTCATTTCGGTACATAGGGGTGTTATTATGAAACCACTTGAGCTCACCCTTGAAATGAATGAATTGATGATATGTTCCACTATTATGTAAGCCAAATAAATAATGCGCCATGTCAATCTAATCCAAAGAATTAAAAAAAAAAAGTTTAAAACAATTACCCCCGAAGAAAATGAGGTAAACACACACATTAAACCTTGTTATAAGTATAATAGACTCCAGTAAAAGAATTCAAATTCTCCTTCGAAAAATAAGTTAGGGTATTGTTCTCATTTCCTTATTTCAAATGTGTTCAAATTGTTTAAAATAAGGATAGATGGAGAAAGGTAGTTAATATTCCCCCCCTAAAAGTAATCAAATGGCCACTAAATAGAATCCTATCCAAATTTGACCATCCAAGAAAATGACTGTATCTAATGATCACTTGGAGGACAAGGAAAGGGATGTTTTCGAGCCTACACTATCTTTCCCTGACCTTCACCAATTAATTTAGATAACATGGGATGACACTAACAATGGTTGAAACTACTTGAACTTATGGGAATTGAATCCAGTGATATCAATTGTTCCACAAACTTATCACTTTCCATAATTATTCAATTTGTGTGCTATCAATTACTAGGTGGATATGCAAGAAATAATTTCGATACATGATTCTAGGATAGTTTGTGAAATAACTAAAGAATCCATTGCCCAAATGCTCCAAATTCCAGACCATGTTGTATATGAAATCCTAGATGATGATGATCTTGACTCTAAGTACCAAGAATTATCATAGTATGAAAGAGAGAAGTTGTTGAGTAATCTATTAGCCCCATCTGCCCCATTATCAACTGGTCCACCTCCTTTCAAATCCACCATCTTCCCTTAACTAACCAGGTAGGCTATTTCCATCCTTTTTTAGGTTTTAGGCTATGAACATGATAGAGGAGTGGATGAGACCATTTAATGGCCGATTTTTGTCTTATGTCCACTGGAGTCAATCACCCTCACACAATTTTATTATTATTAGTTCCTATAGGAAGTCATAAACTTCCAATTGTCAAATTTCCACATCACTAAGTATTTTAGGTATGAGGCCTACTTGGTGCACCTCATATTATTCAATAATTCTTATTTTTTTTAGATATTGAGGATCAAAACAAAGGACGATTTAGGTAAAATCAAGCCATTAATTGATTGGACTGAGGAGGTGAGGAAATGAGACCAGAATAAAGGTTTCAACCTTTATGTAAACAAGTTCATGAGTGAATGCTACATTCTACTCCATGGCACTCAACCTCCTAAGGTGTTTCATGAGTTTAAAAAAATATTGTAGCTAAGAAAAGATACCATATTAGGATATTGGTACCTAGCTAAGGATCACACAATCATTAGAGTATATGGTTTTGAACAGGAGCCATACAAATTGCCAATTTTCTTAACTCCAAGAATATTTTCTTTGGAATACATCAAACAAAGGCTCATTTTAGATCACTTTCATTTTGGCCAACATAAGCAGGCCATCACTTTCAAGCTACCTCAAGAGGTTTTCCCTTTCTTGGTCAAGCTTAGAACTACTCTACTTTTTACAGAATAAATGCTACAAGAGTTGGATTTTGAAAAAGGAAGTAAATGGGTGTATGACCCACATGGTGTGATTGTAGTGAGAAGGCCCATGTACATGCATATACCAAATCATGTAGTGGAAAGAACTACTAACCTGGATTCATGGGAAGACATTAAGAATATTCTAGAGGCAGAGGCACAAAGTAAAACTACCATTGAGTCAATGGACCAATCCAATGTAATCCAAACTCCTCAGAAACAAGAATTACAACTTGGAAAGATGACATTTTCATACATGCATTCTGAAATGGATATTGATGATTAGTGGAGTGAGAAGATAAGAAAAAATAATAAAGGTGATGAATAATTAGACTTATATGGGTTCTTAGTTGAGTTTACAAAATAAGGGAAGGGTATATTACAAATGAGAAAAGGATAAAGTGAAGCTAGTTCAGTCTCAAAGGCACATGCTATCACTATTAATAATCTTAGTTTAGCTCTATTGTCAACACTAGAATATTCACAGACCTCTAGAGCTGAAGGAACCTCTGATAAGAAACCCTCAGTATTTTCATAGTATTTGGATGTAAAGAAAAAATAAAGGGGTGAAAAAGGAAATGTATCATTGGGCTTGGGGAGAAAACACAACTCAAAAAAAAATACTATGTGTTGTGGATAAACAACACTGTATATTCAATTTGGATGTACTAGTTTCAAAGGTACTTAAGGATCTTTTTCCTATAGATTACAAAGTCACTCAAATGAGATTAAAGCTTCAGGATATCCACCATGTGTATATGATTGAATTGAACCAACAAAAAAGTGATATGATGTATATATGGGTCTTGCAATTCTCTTCTAGTGAGAGGGATATGGAAAATATGTTAATGAAAATAGTGAAGCAGTTGACGCAGGAGAGGGTGGCTACTAAATCTAATAGAATTCATATTAATGAGTTGGAGAGGAAGATTATTTACCGACGAGAAGATCCTAAAAATACGACTGTTGTAGGAGACCTAATCAAAGAAAAATACAATGAGATTAAGATCCTCAAGAAAAATCTAAATGTTCCTGATGTACAACATGTTCACACCCTAGAGATTTAGGATAGCCATGAGGAAAAGGAGCATCTTTACCAACAATTATTGAAAATTATAAAGAACATAGAACAACTACAAGATGAAATTGAAACCTTCAAAGACAAGAAAACTCAATGATTGCAGGAAACCAAGTCAGATACAGTGAAAACTGCTCCATTAGACCCAATAGAGGGATTATCAAAAGTCATGGTTTATTCAAGTGTGAAGGATATAGAGTTGGACACTGTGACAAACCAACTCAAACAAAGAGATGCCAAGGTGGTAGAACTAGAATATCAGGTGAAGAGAAGAGAGATATGTTTGGAACAAATCAATGCTACTAAAGAGGAGTCTCAGAAGGAAACAAATAGAATGAAGGCAAGGGTGGAAGAGAGACCATCCATGAAAGGGGTTAAGAATATCATTTGGGATGATATAGCTAACACAATTTTAAAGAATCAGTTTTATTTTACCCTAGTGCATGATGGGAGTGATTTAATCATCGTACTCTTGAAATAAATAAAATGAATAGAAAATGAGTTGGAGAATAAGTCTTATTTGGCAGCGGATATAATAAATTTCTTGAACAACAGAACTAAATAGGAGTTGAAGGATTTGAAAGTCAATGACAGAACTAGCATTGTAATGGATTCTAAAAGAGTCGTTACAAAAAGGATATTGCTTCAAAATGTAGAAACTAAGTGCCATGAGGTTATGAGGGAAACATCTACTTTTAAGAATATTTTTAGTGATGTAGTCAAGCATGGATTACCATCATTGTGGAATGAAAATGGGGATTTGTATCCAATGAACAATTATCAGAAGCTATTAGAAGACATGAGGAACAATGAAAACAAGTTTGAAAATCTTGGTGGAACTTTGAAGGGGAAAGATGTAGTAGAATTGTTGGTAGGGGATTTTGAGCTGTTGCACAATCTGAAAATGATTTTTAGGAAATTACCTCCCTCATTTTATGAGAAACACACTGATTTGGATGAGGTAGTAAGAAACTTAAATGATCATAAGTATCTGATGGGAAATGATTGAAAAATATTTTGTCAATTAGCTAAATTACCATTGGGAAGACAAGGCAAATTGAGTGGCACCCGCTTAACTCCCTAAGGGAATATTTTATTGAGTCTTTTTTCATGTACATTAATTTTTACCTAAGTGATATTATGATATAGTTGAATGTATTAAGCATGAAGTTTTCCTAAGTGTTTTATGAAATTGTAATAGGAATACCTTGTATGTTTTATTGTCTTGTTCTTTTTAATCCATCCATCCATCCCCTTTAAATTGAATATTTATTATACATATGGGAATTGTAGGTGTGTTAAGAGTTGGGCATGAATTTTCACAACGCCCTGGTTTCATGCATTTTTAAGCATTTTTCCCTTGATGCATTTTTTTTTGCATTTACAAAGAAGTTTTTAACCTTTATGCACAGTAGATGGTTTTTGGTTTCAAAATGAACAACTAAAGTATGAATATATGTAAAATGATAAATTAAAAACTCCACAACTTTTATCACTCATTTTGGAGGTCATATGATTCATAGGCATGCATTTTATAGTAGTGTAGTTTTTCCATCCATTTTACAAAAGATATTGAATTCGGGTTCCAGGAAGAAGTCCTTTTTTTCATTTGAAAATGCAATCCAAATGATATAAATAGATTCAAAATGTTATTAAATTCACCCCAAAACTTATATCACTAAATTGTGATCTATATAGAATCATGGTCTTGCATTTCCATTACAACACTTTCTACAGATTTGGTCTCTCAATTTATAAGGTAGATTTTGCCTCTTTTACACAACAACCACTTTTATGTTCGCAATCAAAACATTAAATATGTAGAAATGTGTAAAACAATATAAGGCACCCTCAGGAACTTGAATCACTCAAATTTTAGGTGTGTTAAGATATGGGCATACATTTTCACAATGCCCCGATTTCATGCATTTTTAAGCATTTTTCCCTTTATAAATTTCTTTTGCATTTACAAAACAATTTTTAACCTTTATCCATAGTAGAGGGTTTGTGGTTTCAAAGTGAACAACTAAAGTATAAATATATGTAAAATAATAAAATACAAAATCCACAACTTTTATCACTCATTTTGGAGGTCATATGATTCCTAGGCATGCATTTTATAGTAATCTAGTTTTGCCATGCATTTTACAAAAGATCTTGAATTTGGGTTCCAGGTAGAAGTCCTTTTTCATTTGAAAATTCAATTTGAATGATATGGATAGAGTCATAATGTTACTAAATTCATCCCAAAACTTATATCACTAAATTTGGAGGTATATATAAGCATGGGTGTGCATTTCCATTAGGGCACTTTCTACTGATTTGGTCTCTCAATTTATAAGGTAGATTTTGCCTCTTTTACAGATCAACCACTTTTATATTCGCAAACACAAAAATAAATATGTAGATAGGTATAAAATAATCTAAGATACCCTCAAGAACTTGAATAGATCAAATTACAAGTGTGTTAAGAGTTGGGCGTGCATTTTCACAATGCCCTAGTTTCATGCATTTTTAAGCATTTTTCCCTTTATGCATTTTTTTGCATTTACAACAAAGTTATGTTTTTAGACAACTTATTTTGTATATTTAACATTCATTTTAATATATCATGCTTCTCATATCATAACGTAAAAATTTAATATGTAATTCTTCTTATATTGTGGTAGGGTTATTGTAGGAAGGCACCAACCTCAGAGCAGGTAAACGACTAAAAATATCCATATCCATTTAAAGTGAATTTTATATTGTTTTTATAATTGAATTAACTTGTTTTTTTGTTGATATATGTAGTTTTTGATACCTAATGTACTTGACAATGTCGTCAACTATGAGCACATGTTTGAATTGGACTCGATTGATACAATTAAAAAGGCTCTGGTAAAGAAAAAACCATTGAACTTACTTAGTTGTTTATGCGTGAACCAATGAAGGAGGTTGAACAAATATGCATAGTTTTGATGGAGGAAATAAAACAATCCGCGGTAAGTGACATCTTGTAAAAAGGTTATTTATCAATATTTTCATTTATGAATTTTGTTTTTCTACTTTTATGTGAACTGAATAAATTATGTATTCTTTTTATAGGAATTATTCATAAAACTTCAACAACCTTCTCCTAAGGATGGTGTTGGTAGCATTGATGCTTAAACACCAAGATGTCCTACCAAATGCCATATAACCACAAGACTCTTTGGATCTCCTCCTGTGGCTAACAACCCCGTGATTGAGACGACTGAACCTTCTGGGGCCCATGACACACCATCGGTGCAATGCACGCTAGACCAAGTACTTGATCGTGGCCAAGATGAGGCAATTGGTGATTATATAGATTGCTTTCCTAGATCATCACTTGCTACCAGCAAGGGAACAATTATAGTTACTTTTTTGGTGGACGAGTACATTGTTTCAATCAATATACAAAAAACCCCAGGTATTTATTAATGTCTTAATTATTTCGTATTATCTAATTGAAACATACATCTTTGTGATTATTTTAAATTAATAATGATATTTTTCTATAGGAAACAACACCTTTTTTAAGAATATGAATGACAAGGACTTAGATAGTTTTGGGCCCACCATACAGATACAGTGGAATGCTCAGAACCCTAGTTTGAAGAAGGAACTTATTAACCACTTGGTCAGCCTATTTGATGATTCCTTCAACAAAATTGGAGTCACCTCATTGGTTGGAAAATATTTTAAATATGTAAGGGACCAATATAGGGTTCATTTGTAAAAAAAAGCTATGTATGAGCATCCTTTGATGATTCTCAAGGTCGATTGGAAGAATCTATTGGAGGATGCAAAGGAGAAGACAATGAGAAAAGAAGGAAATAGGCCACGTGGACCAGGAAGGTATATCATATTTTTAATTTAATATGATGATTTTTAGTTAGTCCTATATAAAAAGTTGTGATATACAACCTATTCGAATATTTTTCTAGGCTCCCAGACACATCAAAAGAAACCAAGGCAAGACTAGAAAGACACGAGAAACAAAAACTTGGCTAGGGTGGCTATGTGAAACTAAAATTACAAATTTTAAGTACCAAATAATTAAACCATATCTTTCCTATCATCATCCAAATTTTATTTAATTGGATCCATGTTGGGCATAGACCCATTGTTGGCACAGGGGAAAACCCAGGGTTTAGCTCTAATGGTGCACCAACAAGCCCTAACTACTGGCCCTTTCGGCAACACCTGCGAAGCAAATGTAGTCTCACCCGAAGTAGCTATAGGGGGTTGCAGGACACAAATGTCTGCAACCAGAGGAAACGTAAAGTGGATCCAATACAATCAACAACACAACATTTATATATATATATATATATATATCATTTACCAACTTAAACCTACTTCACATAGTATATCTTAGATCTAGCACAATAATGTAATAACAGAGCAATCACAAGACAAAGAACACAACATCAATCACTCATGACACAATATATACATGGTTCACCCTCTCCCTAGGGCTGCGTCCACATAACTGTGCTTTATAATATATTAAGTGAAAGCATACAGTTCTATCTACGCTCTTAGTTAGTAGATCTTCTCTCTTTCTCTCTTCTCTCTTCCTCCCTTCCCTGCTCACCCAGCTGTAGGGTTGATCTTTGCACCCAACTAAAGATATTACAATACAGAATTCTCTCTCAACACAATACTTCCCTATTAGTAACAATAATCACTCACCATCACATCATCGAACTTTGAACGATGATAACAACAACAACCCATCCCAGGTCCTCTTGACCTTTATTTATACATTACAATAACTCATCGACCACCTTAGATCGAAACCTAAGTGTCAAAACCCTAGATACAAAAACCCTAGGTGTCTAAAACCCTAGGTCAACTTGACCCGTGTTTTCAGGGCTTCGCCATCATGTCTTTCCTTATTTCTCTCGTGGTCCTCTCGAAGCATCTACCAGTGGATTTTTTCGCTTGCTGAGTTGTCCACCATCCGTCTTCCTTGTTGATCTGTCATCCTCAATCTCCTCATACAACGGCTTGATTTCTCTTACTTTTCTTCGTCTTTTCTGCTCTTCTACTCACTTCGACCCAGTATTAGTCACTGGTCTTCCATGCACTTCACATTTCATCTTTTCTGCCTTAATCTTCATTTTCTTCCAGAACCAAGGGCCAACAGGCCCCCAAAACTCACTTGTGACTCATCCTGAGGCACTTCATATCTAATCTGTATGGTTTTGTTCGACTCCAGGCTTCTCAGAGCAGCCTGTTATTTCTTCTCTCTCCTCCCCCACTATGTGCAAACTATCTTTTTTGTGTCTGGTACCCAATTTCAACTACACCTAGTACCTAGACCCTTTCTCCTTAAGTTTTTACCGAGAGATGCAAGGCAGCTAGTTGTCATAGTACAATTTCAACCGGCTCCCATTCACTAGTCCTTCCTTCCATTCACCTTTCAAAGTCTTCAACTGCGCAACTTCTCCTTCCGTAACATCGACAACCTCATATGGTCCTAGCCAATGGGTTCTGAACTTCCCTGGATTCTTCATGAATTTTCTTTCATATACCAGTACCAGATCTCCTTGCTTAAATTCTTTCTTCTTGATATGCCTGTCATGGTAGGCCTTTTCTCTTTCCTTCTGCACCTGTTGATGGAAGACTGCAATAAATCGGTCTTCCTCTAGTTCGACCAACTACACGAGCCTCTCTTGAACAACACCATTGTCATCCATATCCGTAAAGGCTTCGATTCTTAATCTAGGGACCAAATATTCCATCGAGACAACTGATTCTAAACCATAAACCAACTTAAAGGGGGTTTGCATTGTCAGCTTCTTGCAAGTGGTTCTATAGGCCCATAACACTACTCATACTCTTAAATCCTAGTCATCCCTATTCACACTGCAAATATTCGTCAACATTATCTCCAAGATCTTATTGAACGCTTCGACTATACCATTCGCTTTTGGATGGAAGGGTGTGCTCTTCTGATGATGAACTACAAATTCCTCGGTCAAGGCTTTAATGGTTTTATTAATAAAATGTGTGCCTTGATCGCTTAGAAGGATCTCCGGGCATACAAACCTAGTTATGATGTCATCAAATATGAAGTACACAACTATAGTTTCACTACAATCTTTAACTGCTTTGCCTTTGACCCATTTGGTCAAGTACTCTATCGCAGTGATTATGTACTTTGCTCCTGTGCACTTTCCTGGTGGGTTTATGGGTCCCACGAAATCAATGGCCCATTTCTCAAATGCTTGTACCATTATTTGGGGTGCTAATGGCATGTCATCTCTTCTGGATGGTTTCCCAACTCTTTGGCATACATTGCAGGCTCTGTAGTAGTCTTTAGCATCTCTGTGTAAAGTAGGCCACCAGAGGCCAGCTCTAAGAATCTTCTACGATGTGGCTTTGCCAACGTAGTGTCCACCTGCAATGCCTTCATGAGCTTCTTCTAAAATCAGTGGTTATTCTTCTTCCATGACACATTTCCTCAAGATCTCATCAGGCCCCATCTTATATAGTTGTCCAGCTATAAGTGAAAAGTCTGCGGCACGTACTACCAACTTTTTATTCTGGGTGATTGTATATTCACTAGGTGCCATTCATGTTGACAAGAACTGTACTATCTCGACAAAGTGATCATCGATATTTCTAATAGCCAACAACTATGCATCCAACAGTGTATCCTCCAAACTAGTAGGTTTCCCACCATGTTCCAACCTCAACAAGTGGTCAGGGCCCTTGTTCATTCTCCTTGGCTTAACCATGATCTTGAAATCATATTCCTAAAATTGCAGAAGCCATATACATATTCTTCCCCCCAACACTAGCTTGTTGACTAGGCATTTCAGCGCAGAGTGATCAATAAACATTTTAAAGTGTCCTCCCAACAAGTAGTGACGAAACTTCTGCAGTGCATACACCATGGCTAACCCTTATCTCTCAGTGGTGGTGTAATTAATCTTAGTTATTGATAGCTTCCTGCTAGCAAAGTATAATGGGTGGTCAAGGTCTCCAGTGCCCGATTGTGCGAGAACTATTCCTAATGTGATAGAAGATGTATCAGCATGCACATGAAATTCTTTGCTCCAATCTAGGAAAACTAGAATAGGTGCAGTAACCATTTTCTATTTCAGTGTGTTGAAGCTCTGTTGGCATTCTTTTGTCCAATGAAACTAACAATCTTTCTTCAAGAGCTTCTCCATGGGTGTTGCGATATGTGCATAACCTTTAATGAACTTCCTGTAGTATCCAGTATGTCCTAGCGTAGTACGCAACTATTTGACTGAAGTAGGAGGGGGAAAATCAACTATAATGGCAATCTTAGATGGATCTATTGGCAATCCTTGCTTACACACAATATGGTTTAGCAACACTCCAAAGGGTGAAAATAAGATTCACTTCTTCAGGTTCAGGGAAATCTGACATTGTTTTCACTTATCCAACATTAGTCTTAAGCATTCAATATGATTTTGCAACAATCTAAAACTAGTCCAATCATCAAAATATGCTTCTAGAAATTTATGTAAAAAATCCTTGAATGATTCGACCACCACCCTAGAAAATACGGCTGGCGCATTCTTCAATCCAAACGACATCATTGTATACTAGCAAGATCACCATTCTATGGAAAATGTGGTCTTGTGATAGTCTTCCTTGGAAATCCTAATCTGATGGTATCCTGAAGATCCATCTGTGAAGGAGTAGACATCCTGTCCTCCCACGTTATCTAACACTTTCTCAGTAAATGGTGTAGGGAATGGGTCATGTAAACATGCATCATTCAACTTCTTGAGATCTACACATATCCTAATTTCTCTGGTCTTCTTATCTTGTACCACCATAGGGATAATCCACTTCGACTCTTCAACAGGTTCTATGATTCCTACTTCCAACATTTTTTCTAGTTCAATCTTCACTTTCTCCTTATATTTAGGATTCAATTTGTAGGGTATCTATTTGACTGGCCTTGCATCTAGTTTCAAGGGGATATTTATCTCTCCCATGGGCCCTTTAATTCCCTTCATATCAGTGAACTTGGTTGGAAACAAGTCCTGATATTCATGTAGTAACTATGTGATCTTGTCAATAGTGGCAGCATCCCAATAATCTCCAATATTGGCAAGATTAGGGATTTTCTCTATTCCAATATTGAATTTCTTGATTTTAATTGGCTGTCCAATGAAATGTAGCTCAACTCCCGATCCTTCTATGTCTCTTTGTCCTTCTGTTTTGATGATGTTCAATTTCCTAGGATCATCATCTTCATCAACATTGATATTGTAACAGCCTTGCAATTTCTAAAGAGGTGCAGTCCATTCTTCCTCTCCTTGCTCCAAAGGGAGGCTAGGTGCCTCCTCAAATAATTTATGTCTTACAAATTGTAACACTTGATCCACTATAGGGTATTGGCTTTCAAATAAAAAGGTAGTTACAAATTTATGAGTCATACCTTCCCAATCTGCAGTGAGGAGGTGTAGTTCTTCTTGAAGATACCAACTAATAGGGGTTGTTTCCATCATTTTAATGAATTTGTGCACCCACTTCTCTTGAGGAATGCTTCTCCAGGCTTCCTTGCAACTTTTCACATGGTCCTTCGGACAACTTCGACCTGTGTACCTAACTTCGCAGCCTTCTACTTATTCTGAAAACTGTGCTGTGATCAAAGTGTGACATTGTATGTAGTCTATAATGTTGTTTTTTTGTGTCCCCCACCATATTGCTAGAGTTTCTTTCAAGGCCTCATCCAGTGCCAACAATCTTTGTTGCATTGGTACAATTTCTTCAAATTCCAACAAGAAGGCTTCTAAATGATTTAGACCATAAAAGGTGGGCAAGTTACTTACTATTGTGCCGATCCAATGAACTCCTCTGGTTAATCTATCACATATCCTTGTAGATACTTCATACATTGATTCTAATAGTTCTCTAGTGCTTCTTCTGAATCTAATGAACATGCGTTGTCACTTCGCGAGCTTAGGTTTCCATTTGCTGTAGGATTAATGTAATCTTGTTGTCTGGCTGTCAATTTGTATATATATTCTAGCTCATATGCACGGTCTTCTTCTTTGATGGGATCTGTGTATATGGGACCTTCATTAGGATCCATAGGTGAAATGACCCTAAGGCCATCTCCTTCAAACTTCATTCTTATTTTCTTCAAGTCAACAATAGTAGAATTATTGAAAACCCAATCAATTCCTAATAGTGCAGGATAAGGACAACTATCATCAACTATCTCAATCACCTCGAAGTCCAAAAATGTTATGACCCCATCGATGTCCACAGGGACATGTTCTAGTCTTCCGAATGGGCTCACAACCTGTTTGATCTAAAAATGAAGAAGACTTGAAAAACTTGAATAATTATTGCAAGTTAAATGTTATGTGTTTAAAGCAACAGGATCAATTTGCAACACATAAATTAAGGATTACTTATGAAAAATACACATAGACAGCAGCATAAACATTGAACATCAGCACATAAACACAACAAATTGATAAAGGAGTTCATCCCTCTCTGGGCTACATCTCCTGGTCCAACTTCCAATGGATCTTTATTATTAAATTGCTCAAAGTGCTCAAAAACATGCCTTACAATGCTCAAAATGACAAACCAACTAATCCAATGGCTTCCTAGCATCCCAAAACCCCTGTCTGGGCTCTTTCGACACCTGAAACGGTCGAAAAATGAGAAAGATATGCCTCCTTGAAGTCTCCTTCTCCAACTTGTTGTCTCTGGTTCTACAAATTGTACTCCCCCTTGAGCAAACCTAGCTCACACACTTATTTAAGTGTAAAAACTTAGTCCCGTACACAACCACGCATCGGTACAAACCATAGGACGGTTAAGGGCGTGCCATCCCCTAACCACCTCGGTGTTTGGGCACATGGCGCATAGGATCTTGGGCTAGGCGCAAAAGTAGTTTAACCGTTATATAACTCCCGGGTGGTTAACCCACCGGTCAAACCATACACGCACTTAACCAAAGGTTTAAAACTCCCGCGCGCATGTTTTAAATACAATGGCAAACATATATATATATATGTGTGTGTGTGTGTGTGTGTGTGTGTGTGTGTGTGTGTGTGTGTATGCAATGTAATACATTGCAATTCAATACATATAATGCTCACACCAATGGTTCAAGTTTTAACATATGTGGTCGTATGTACAACAATGTGTCCACGGGTCGGGGCTTAGCCCCGGCCCACCCCCCTTTCCAACTATTACAACACACGACTTTAAATATAAGCGCGTTCACATCATATTCAAGGAACATCGACGGGAAAGTTGGCTAGCGAAGTGTTATGAAGTCATTGGTGTTGGGGGAGGTCCGGGGGTCGAACCCCATGGACTCCCCATAAAATTTTACATAACCAATTAGACAAAATTGAAGGGGACACGTGGCGCCTCCAGATTGGGCCACGTGTCCTCATCCCATTTGCCAGCAATCCAGACACATGTCAACACACGACTCGCCAACATTAACCAATAAAAATGTGCCACATCTTCCACCTGCCATGTCATCATGATGGTACGGCCCTGCCACATCACCGTACGGACTGTACGGACAGGTACAGTCACCACCCAAAAATTTTGCCTGTTTGGCTTGGCGGACAGATTGCAATATCTCCTCCATACAGACTCCATTTGCAAAATTAAATATACCGTCGGAATCAGGAAGACGAGACGGACGCAATGGAACTGTTTTTGTTTCATTCTGAGTACTTTGAAAATTGAGCAAAATTTGATCCCCTGATCACACCTCCCCATTGGGAAGCTTTTGGACCTCCAAAATACTTCTTAGTCTATGTGAAGATGAGGGTATAGTTCCCTCACCCTTCCAACCTCAATCCACTTGGCCTTGCTTGGATTCATCCCTTTAAGACCAACTCGCAAATACTCCACATTTCCTCGCTTCGAAGTTCGCATCCTCCTGTCAAGTATGGTGTCTTCCTGCAGTTCTGTTAGATACTCTGGAGAAAAATCATCTATGCAAGGAATCGAAACATGCTCTCCTTGATCATCAATCAACGGAGGCTCATACAACTTCAAATTCTCAACATTAACAACTGCATACATCTGCATATATGGAGGCAAATCTAAACGAAAAGCATTGTTACCAATCTTGTCGACAATTTTGAAGGGTCCATATCGAATTGGTTTCAAATTTTTACCTTCTCCTTTAAGCCTCTCTTTGTTGATGTAAAGCCACACTTCATCACCAACTTCGAAACTGTGATCAACACGATGCTTGTCATGTCTCGCTTTGTACTTGGCCTGACTCTTTTCCAACTACTCTTGCACCACCTGATGTATCGACTGAGTTTGTTCGATGAACTTCTCTGCCCAATCAATATCATATTGCCCATCAACAACAATATCTTTCCCAAAGATGAAATCTAAAGGCGACTTGGGCAAATAGCCAAAACATGTCTCAAATGGCGATGTTTGTGTGGAAGAGTGCTTGGCTCGATTGTACGCATGCTGAACGTAGTGTAAATGTTCATCCCAAAGCTTAGGATGCTTGCTGCAATAAGAACGAAGAAGATGTACCACTGTATGATTCACCACCTCTGTCTGACCATCTGTCTTCGGATGAAAAGCTGTTCTTTTTTTCAACTTGGTGTCCATGAGTGCCCACAAACTCGACCAAAAACTTCCAACAAATCGAGAATCCCGATCAGAAATGATGGACTTGGGAAAACCAAAATGCACCCAAACATTTTGAAAGAAAAACTGTGTCGTTTGTTCTGCCGTTACCTGCTTAGTACAAGGCATCAAAATACACATCTCTCTAAAACGATCAACCACAACATAAAGATAATCATGACCTCTTCTCGACATAGGTAAACCACCAACAAAGTCCATGGAAATACTTTCCCAAGGGCGAGAAGGAACTGGAAGTGGAGTGTACAAACCTAACTTTCGATTACTTGGTTTACTTGTAGCACACAATGAACATCCCC
>ML786192.1:424291-439526 GCA_009831015.1 Picea engelmannii | reverse complement strand
CTTGTCTAAAATTCTGCCATTCCATGGTTTCCTTTTGTTTATAAGCTAATGGATAAAATTGTTTTTTAATTGCTATTATGAAATCATTCCAAGAAAGCAAATTTTTTCCATTCTTTTTCATTTCTTCCTGTGTCTTAGATTCCGACCAAACAAGTGCCGAGCCATCTAATCTTAATGAAGCTAACTGAATTTTAGTTTCGTCATCTTGAATCTTTTGTATTCTAGAATAGACTTCAATTTGACGTATCCAGTTATCTAACTTTTCAGCGTTAACTTCTCCATTATAAAGTAGCAACTCAAATTTTATATAAATCTTTAATGAAGGAATTTGCGAAGGAGTTTTACCATGCCCATTGGGAAGATGTTTCGAACTTGAAGAATAAGAAGAAGAAGATGATGATGGAGGAGGAGAGGGTGGTGGAGAAGCACCATTCCCTCCATCTCTACCTGGAGTCTTGTCACCACCGCCTCCCTTATGCATTGAAGGGTTAGATTCTTCACCCTACGACATCATGGTCTGTTCCATTATGACTTTCATCATATCTCTCATCTATATGATAGTCTACCTGAAGTCTTCTTCTTCATTCGGAACACGTTCATGATCTTCTGCATGTGCCATGCTTGGTGAATGTCTCTCTTCAGCTCGCGGTGAATGAAACTGCTTCCTCCTCGTCGGATAAGAACTTGGCTCCACAAGTTGACCTTCTCCTCTTGTGAGTTTCAACCTTGTGAGCATCAGAAACAAAACTTGCAAACAATCAAGTCTTCAAAACCAGTGCTCTGATACCAACTTGATCTAAAAATGAAGAAGACTTNAAAAACTTGAATAATTATTGCAAGTTAAATGTTATGTGTTTAAAGCAACAGGATCAATTTGCAACACATAAATTAAGGATTACTTATGCAAAATACACATAGACAGCAGCATAAACATTGAACATCAGCACATAAACACAACAACTTGATAAAGGAGTTCACCCCTCTCCGGGCTACATCTCCTGGTCCAGCTTCCAATGGATCTTTATTATTAAATTGCTCAAAGTTCTCAAAAACATGCCTTACAATGCTCAAAATGACAAACCGATTGCTCCAATGGCTTCCCAGCGTCCCAAAACCCTTGTCTGGGCTCTTTCGGCACCTGAAACAGTCGAAAAATGAGAAAGATATGCCTCCTTGAAGTCTCCTTCTCCAACTTGTTGTCTCTGGTTCTACAAATTGTACTCCCCCTTTAGCAAACCTGGCTCACACGCTTATTTAAGCGTAAAAACTCAGTCTTGTACGCAACTGCGCACCGGTACAAACCGTAGGACGGTTAAGGGCGTGCCAGCCCCTAACCGCCTCGGCGTCTGGGCACATGGCGCATAGGACCTTGGGCTAGGCACAAAAGTAGTTTAACCGTTATATAACTCCCGGGTGGTTAACCCACCGGTCAAACCATACACGCACTTAACCAAAGGTTTAAAACTCCCACGCACATGTTTTAAATACAATGGAAAACATATATATATATATATGTATATGCAATGTAATACATTGCAATACATTGCAATTCAATACATATAATGTGCGTGCCAATGGTTCGGGTTTTAACATATGCGGTCGTATGTACAACAATGTGTCCATGGGTCGGGGCTTAGCCCCGGCCCGCCCCCCTTTCCAACTATTACAACACACAACTTTAAATATAAGCGCGTTCACATCATATTCAAGGAACATCGGCGGGAAAGTTGGCTAGCGAAGTGTTATGAATTCATTGGTGTTGGGGTAGGTCCGAGGGTCGAACCCCACGGACTCCCCATAAAATTTTACATAACCAATTAGACAAAATTGAAGGGGACACGTGGCGCCTCCAGATTGGGCCACGTGTCCTCATCCCATTTGCCAGCAATCCAGACACGTGTCAACACACAACTCGTCAACATTAACCAATAAAAATGTGCCACATCTTCCACCTGCCATGTCATCATGATGGTACGGCCCTGCCATGTCACCGTACGGACTGTACGGATAGGTACAGTCAGCACCCAAAAATTTTGCATGTTTGTCTTGGCGGACAGATTGCAATATCTCCTCCATACGGACTCTGTTTGCGAAAGTAAATATACCGCCGGAATCAGGAAGATGAGACAGACGCAATGGCATTGTTTTCGTCGCATTCCAAGCACTTTGAAAATTGAGCAAAATTTGATCCCCTGATCATTGTTGATTGGCCATCCTAATCTTGATTGGGGAATAGATCAACTTAGGTTTTCCCATCAGTGCCCAGGTCTGCTTTGTCATGACATTGACCTCCAACCCTAAGTTGAGGACCACATAGTCTATATTATACTCTCCAATTTGAGCATTCAAGTGTAGTTCCTTATTTGTCCTTCTCTTTTTGGATAGTTGATGTACTGCTTTATTCAGTATAGGATCTATCTTTTCTAACTCATACTGTTTGAGCAAGTTTTGTAGCTCTTGTACAACGCTCTCATCCTTTATCAAATTAATACAAGTGCATAAAAATTCCATGAGCTTACTTACCTTTTTTCCTTCTCTAGGTGAAGCAGATTGATCAAAGGCCAGGGAAATTTCACATTCTCTTACTTCTGGTTGAGCCTTTGATGAAGAAGCCTGATCTCTCCCAAGTTATATTCTTTCTTACTCAAATGTATGTTTCTCTTTCTTTGGATCAAACTCTTGTGTCTTCTCCCCAACTTTTCTGACTCCTGATTGTTTTGTAGTCTTCCCTAGAGTCATTCTTTCTTCTCTTATAGAAGTGCCTCCTCTAGTGATAACAACGACTCTGGGATCCACTTCGTGAGGTTCTGTTGTGATTAGATTTACTTGTTGGTTTCCTCATCATCTTTCTTGAATTTTGGCTAACAACGCAAGACAATATTCTATGACATGTTCGAATGAATTGCAGTAGCTGCAAATGGTACAAGGGTTATGATAGTCCCTTGTCAAATGTCTTGTATGTGCACAGTTATATAACAAATGATATGGCCTCGACCTCAACCCATACCTCCTTCCCATCCTCTTCCTCTGAATCCACCACGAGGGTGGAATTTTCCTCTTCCTGGGGAGTTATACTATGTAGTGTTCCCTTCTTACTGTACTTCACTTTGAATTTTGTATATGTCCCTTGACCTTTCATGCATGAGGTCATAGGCCCTACAATCCCTATCATCATGCCCTACCGAGTTATAGAATGTGAAATACAGATTTGTGGGTGTCTGAATACATTTTTTCATGTAATAGTATTCACCAGGGTGATGCCTATTTCTACATACCTTGCACCAAGGTAGGGTAACTTGCTTCAAAGGCTCTATGCTCTAGATGCCAAGTACTCATGGAATAGGGGATAGCTCTCTTTGTCATGGCCTTCCATTTTTCATATAATGCACCATATATATTCTCTCTTATATTTTCCCTTGTCTTTCTTCATATCTTCAACCTGCAGTGATAAGATAGTTAACTGACTTAAAATTTGACTAGATTCTCCCATAGGGGTTGATTGTAGCTTCATGGAAATCTCCAGTGCCTCTGCCTGTGAAGCGATCGTTTGTTGCATCAGAGGTACTTTGATGTGTGGTAAGAGGGAAACAATGAACCATTCCTTGTTTTTCTCATCTGGGATCTGAAAAGTCAGCCGACCCATTAAGGTTTTAAACCTCTGATCAAACTCCCAAACATGTTCAGCTACTCGTTGCTTGATTTCTTTCAACTCTGTAATGCATTGTGACTCCGACTTGGGTTTATTTATTTCTGCAACCAACACATTCTTGATTTGATTCAGCGGTTTAGGTTGTGCAGTTCCTTGGACAAGTTTCATGTACCAACTCAGTGTGCAGTCTCTCAGGGTAGTATTGAACTAAGCTCGTTTAACAACTTCGTTAGTGACATTATTAATACTCCATACAGCTTCACATAGAATCCAATGTTGGTCAGGATCTTTAGATCCATCTCCTCTGAAGGTGGGTAACCTCATTTCATCTACCATAGATCTTTCTATGTTTCCTGACTGAGTGTGCGCTGAACCACTTGTACCAGTGCTCTGAGTGTTCTGATAACTTAGGTTACTCTGTTTTCTTAATGTTGTTGAAACAACAGCGGGTGTAATAGCACTTACTTCAACATTATGCATAGTCCTTGAAGTTTCTAACTCTTCTCGACGAATTTCTTCAGTATTTTCTTCTCTTGGCCCAACAGACCCTGAATGTTCCTCATTCAGTAGCTCGTCCTCTTCAACACTATAAAACCCTTCTTCCTATAAAATAAGTTCATGACCTTGCTCAAACAAGTTCACCAGAGGATCTTCCCTGAAGTCCCTCCCACTGCGTGTGTGTCCAACCTCTGTGTTGTTGTCGCTATCTGAATTCTTGAACATTAGCTTTTCAATATTACCCACTACTATATATTCAATATGTTCTTCTCATGCAATAGCATCTTGATCCTCAACTTCAGAAATTGTAAAACTTTTCCTCTAGGTCCCTTAAAAGAATATATTTTTTCTTTGCTATATGAATCTACTCTATCAATAGAAAACTTGGTGATATACCCTTCGATGGTACTATCAAACCAATGATCTACTACTCTTGACACAACATTATCAACTCTCTTGACATTCTTGATCAACGCCGATGTCCAAACCACAGGTGGCCTAGATCTGATCTCAAACTGGGTATCTACTAACCTGGATAACCAATCGTATAGATCCTTATGGATCCCTTCAAAGAAAATATCATGTATATCAGTAAAGATATACCTTCCCAACTAGTCATCGGTGCTAAGCTTAGGGTTCTTGTTATGGGATTTTGGGAATTCCTTTTCCTGTTCTTCTTTCCACTTATGAATCTCTGTCTTCAATGGAAATCACCTTGACATTCCCTCAAGAAGATCTCAGTCCCAACAACAGAACCATTTGTTGGAACAGGGGTAGACCCAGGGTTTAGATCTAATAGCGCACTAACAAGACCTAACTATTGGCCCTTTTTTCAACACCTATGAAGCAGATGTAGTCTCACCTGAAGTAGCTATAGGGGGTTGCAATACATAGATGTCTACAACCAGAGGAAACATAAAGTGGATCCAATACAATCAACAACACAACATCTAGATAGCATTTACCAACATAAACCTACTTTGCACAATACATCTTATATCTAGCACAATAATGTAATAACAGAGCAATCAGAAGACAAAGAACACAACATCAATCACTCATGACACAAGATATATGTGGTTCACCCTCTCCCTAGGGTTACGTCCACATAACTGTGCTTTATAATATATTAAGTGAAAGCATACAGTTCTATCTGCACTCTTAGCTAGCATATCTTATCTCTTTCTCTCTTCTATCTTCCTCCCTTCCCTATGCACCCAGCTGCAGGGTTGATATTCGCACCCAACTAAAGATCTTACAATACAAAATGTCCTCTCAGCACAATACTTCCCTCTTAGTAACAATAATCACTCACCATTACATCATCGAAATCTGAATGATGATAACAACAAAAACCCATCCCATGTCCTCTTGACCTTTATTTATACATTACAATAACTCACCGACTACCTTAGGTAGAAACCTAAGTTTCAAAACCCTAGATACAAAAACCCTAGGTGTCTAAAACCTTAGGTGTCTAAAACCCTGGGTCAACTTGACCCACATTTTTCAGGGCTTCTCCATCCTGTCTTTCCTTCTTTCTCTCGTGGTGCTCTCGAAGCATCTACCGATGGATTTTTCCTCTTGATGAGTTTTCCACAATATGTATTCCTTGCTGATCTGTCATCCTCAATCTCCTCATCCAACATATTTCTTTCTCTTACTTCGCTTCATATTTTTTGCTCTTCTTCTCACTTTGACCCAGTATCAGTCACTGGTCTTCCGCTCAGTTCACATTTCATATTTTCTACCTTAATATTCATTTTATTCTAGAACCAAGGGCCAACACCCATTTTGAGGAAAAGGAATGACATGGAGGAAATACAGTTAGCAGGGAGGCATGCAAGGTGCACATGAAAGAAGATGGGAAAGAAAGACAGTTGGCAGGAAAAGAAGTGGATGAAAGGAAAACACGCATGCAGAGGAGGAACTCATGCAAGGCCAGCATGGAAGAAGATGTAACTATGTTAGGGTTTTGGTAAGAGAATGTAATAGTTGATGAGTCAAAAACAAATATAACTAGATACCTAGGAGGTCTAGGTGGGGGTTCTTCTTATTGAGTGTTACTCGCGTGAGGAGTAACTGGTCTGTAACATGACTGTAATCTGATTCATTCTTGTAATTCGTTGAGTTGTAGAGGGTCATAAGGGTATATCTTGAGGGTTATATCATAGGATGAGGAGCCTGGAGTGATCTAGTCCACCTCATAATAGATATCGACCCGATGTAGGACAAGTTGTAAAGTGCACGACACTGTAGTTTTGGAACCACCATAATAAAAGAGCTTGAGAGCCAGATATTTGTGGATGTATCCCAGGAGGGGGTGAACCACGGTAACACCTGGGTTATGTGATTGAATGTTTCTGTCCCTTTTAATGTCAATAAGTAGGTGTTAGAATGATGTATGAATGAATTAATGGATCTAATTACACTACATGCATGAATGAGAATGATGATATATTTCTCTAATAATTAGATAGAATTCACAATGCACAATTCACATATCCCCATTCAATCCTGGACTGCAAGCATTTTAGAATTGTAGTCACCCTTAACACTCTCTGGGGTGAGAATGCGTAGTGCACTATGTGCGTTGTACCGCCTTCTAGTTTACCAGGAGGGCCGATAGTTTTAGAGGCTTTTTTGGATCCCTAGTAGATCTGAACCTAGGTCAAACCATGTTAAAGGTATAAATAAGATAAGAAACCAACAAATGGTTTTGTTTCCATTTGGAACATCATAGGATTGAGTGGATGACATCTGTTGAAGATCTGTTAAAATAATGTTTGATATGTTGAAAAATTGTTAAAAGAATGTCAGATATGGGATCAACGTGTCAAAAAGAATGAAAATATAGAAGGGAATGTTTATACCCCGGAAACCCATGAAGGAGGAAATAGAGAGATGGTTGAAAACATAGGAGCTAGAGTTTGCACAATAAGATAACAAAAAACCTAGAGTAACACCGCACAAATATCTTGAGAAATATGTGTTTACTGATCTGCATGAAGTATTTTTCTATGATTTTCCACACTTATTGTAGGAGTGGATAGTTATACCCATGACTTCACGTTGTTATACTACTACTGAACAATGTTATACTATGGTGGTGCCTAATTAAATTGAGGTGAAGCTTTCCCTAACATCATTTTGGCTTGCACCTTATATGTTTCTGACATCCTTTCCCTCATCATATCCATTGTTCTGTAGTCTTTGTCATCGTGCGCTACTGACTTGCAAAAAGTGCAGTATGCATTCTTTGGTATTGTCTGGTATTTCTACATCATAGGACAATGACATGGATCATTCTCATGCATCTTGCAAATTTCACACCAAGGTCGTCCTATTGGAAATGGATTTGGCATCCCTGTTTCCATATACTGCGCGAATGTTGGGCATTTGTTCTTATGGAGGAGGACGAGGTAGAGGAGGCTTTGGACGTGGAAGAGTTCCAATAGTGTGCCATAAATGCAAACAACCAGGGAACTATGAAAGATAATGTCCACTACCACCTACGACATGCATGTATTTCTATGCAGCAGATCACAATACAGAGGATTGCACAACATTGTTGAGGAAGATACAGGAAAAATGAAATCAAAATAATTATAACATACAGTGGATCTCTACAGAAGCTAGACAATATGGCAGGAACATCAATATAGTGATGCATGGAGGTGATAAAATAGGAGACGATGCAGCTAAAAAAGAACCAGTAGAACACCAGTGGATTAAGAATAATACCGAGCCACCCAAGTGATTTGATGGAGGAAAGGAGAAGGAGACCTATAAGGAGGTCATGAAATAATTTCTCAAGAAGAATTTTGCATCTACATCTACCACGCAGCACACCCAAGACATACCAATGTATTAAATGTTGTCAACATTCCACCCGAGAAACCAAGTAAGTTGTATTAAAACTTTCATACAATCCTGTATTCAATTATTTAATTATCCATCAGCTGTTATAATATTACAGAATATGTTAGATAGATGTACCACAAACTCAGAGGGAAATTTAGAATAGAGGACAGTCAATCACCTCCATTCCAATAGGAGAACCAACTAAGAGTTTAGATTGAATGCCAACATCAGATATTTTAACATGGGTGATGTGATATTAGATATAGAATTTGAAGTGAAAGTATTACCCAAAAAGACATGAAAATTTATGGGAGAACCTACCTTAGGATACTCACCAGTCCAACTGAAGTTATCAAACCAACACAAAGTTCTTCCAATAGGGAGGCTAAAAGGAGTGACAATATATTTGGATGAAATGCGCACTAAGACAGACTTCGAAGTGATTGAAATCATGGATGACACAACACCATATCCAACATTACTAGGATTGTATTGGGCATTTGACAATCATGCGATAATCAACCTGAAGACTAGGAAGATGACATTTGAGTCAGGAGAATACATGGTTATCATTCCCCTCGGTCCATCTGATGTTGAAATATTTGTGGCACCAACATGTCCAGATCTGGAAGAAATTAACCAGCTGTACCGGACCACTGCGCGCGTCGAAGATTACATTAATCCAATTGTCGATGGTGTACTTAGATGGAGAAGTATCACATCATGTGCTTCTAACTCAAACACAGGTCTAGAGAATTGGCAACAATGCCTACATGAGGTCTCAACTAGAAGGTGTGCATGAATAGACCGTGCAGTAAGGTGGGTTGGGACAAAAATTAGAGAACCTCCACGTTTCCATGGAATCAACGAATTGGAATAATTCCTAAAGAGATATGAGGAGGAAGTATCAAACAACCAAATATTGTTAGCTCTCAAGATCGCACTTAAGGCTACACCTGCAAGATGGTGGGTGTTGTGTTGCTTATATGTTTAGTATAATGCACTCATTAATTATTAATCCGGGATTCGTAATCAACAGAGTTACAAGACACCAGTAAGAAAGGTAATTTCTAATGTCACGAGTATAGAATTAAACTAGATTATGCATGCTAGAAACAAATCAAAATAGAAAATTGCAATGCACTTTGGTTTTCTTTCACAGAGAGGCTATCCACACCATTATGGCACATGCAAGTATGAGATGGAGTTGGTTTGACAGATCAACTCTACTATCTGACCCAGAAAACTAACTATGCAATCCACACTTCTGAAAGGGAAATCACACATCAATCATCAAGAGATGGCATGGGTAGTTCAATAGTCAATATACTGAGTATGTTGTGGTTCACAACGTGCTGTTGTGGAATTTACTAGTTCTCCTTCAAATATGTTTGACCACTGCTACCAACATTCATGTCTAAAAACCAAATTCATAAAAACAGAGCAAGTAAAGATCTATAAACAATTATATAATGGAAATCCTAGTCTAAGTTGTGCTGTTATCATCTAACAGAGTTAAAGCTTCAGCTAATTTAATGTTTACACTATTGAAAACAAATGCTAATGCTAATCTACGAAGATGATGACCTTTGTTGGGCGGTGGGCACTTGCCACTTCAACAGGTCAACTACTGAAGTCTACAGTAAGCTTGTCTTCAACCCACACATTACTCTCACTCAAATCTCAAAACATAACATCAAACTTTTATTAACAACTCAACTCATATTCAATCATAGATAATCAAGACATGCAGATAAATGACATTCTTCTATTAGTATTCACTCAGAATATGTCCTGCAATATCATACGTTGTTTCACATGCTGGTAATATGCTAACTCTCCTACACTTCCACCATCCTTGCCATGACTATTTAATAGTCTTAGTCATGAAACACAAGGAGGTGAAATGATTTGCAAATCAGTCAAATGTCTAAATTTAATTATTTGGTTACATCTTTTAGCTTCATCCTCATGACATGAAGTGCATGAGGATGAGGCAATCAACAAATCTATTCTAACATAGCCTTGCTAAAGAAAATAAACATCCACCAATTGTCTTGGGCGATCTGAAGCTAAACTTGGTACATTCAGTTATCTATATTGGTACCGGATCGTGATAGGTAGATGGTACCAGATCACAACAGTGCACAAATGGTGACATCAGATCATTACAATCCATGGCCATTGCTACCGAATCACAACAGACGTGATTTTAGTACCAGATGTGTTTGGTATCGGATTTAGACAGTGGTAGTCTTGGTGCACAAGTACCGGATAACTGAGCTAGTACAAGAAGGTTGGATATCTAGAGGTCAAAGATTATACATGGTAAATTGAAGCATTAGTACATGAAATATTTAATTCCTTAACTTCAATAAACCACAAAATGCATGAAATAACCATACTTTACCTTATGAACTTATCATTGGCTAATGGTAGTGTTCTTGTCATTCACCCAAGCTTTAGGTAGGCCAAAAAGGTATAGATGAAGAGTATAATAGGGTAACCGGGATGTCAATTTCAGGTCTCAACATTCCCCCATGCCAAAATCATTGCATGTCCTCATGCAACTGAAAAAAAACCCAAAATTTTTCAAAACTTGAGACTGTGTTCTTTACTTTGGTGGATCAATGATGTTTATGGTTGAAGCCTCTTCTTTCAGGTCCCTTTTGATGACCCTAACATATTGTAGGAGTCATAATACCTTCTTGAGCTTGTTATAAGTCTCTTCATGGTCATCTTGAAGTTGTTGGATGGTTTCTTTCAATTGCTCATTTTCCTTTTTGATATACCTATCCAAGAGTTGGTATTCCTTCACTTCTTGTTTGAGTTCCTGATTTTGTTTTTGCAATTCCCCAATCTTTTTCTTCATTTGTTCTTTTCTCAAGGTCTTTGTTGACTCCATCATTACTAGTTGGATGCACTCCCTTTCCTCGACTTCCTCCCTCATCCCACATAAAGTAATAGTGTCTTGCTCCTCGGTCAAACTAGGGATTTCATCTTGGGCTGATAAATCCTTAGAAGGGGAGGTAAGAATGATTGTATCTTCCTGTGTATGAGGACTGACTATTGTTTTTACCTTCTTTGCCATGCTCCTCGTGGTTCTTTTACAAGGAGGTACTAGATCAGGGGTGCTCACAAGCTTCATTTTCTTCTTTTCTAATTGTGAAATGGTGATAGGGGATTGTGCCATAGACTGTTTACTTTTAGTTTCTGAGCTATTATTCCCTTTCTTCACCATTTTTGTCTGATGGCCCTCTTTCTCAACTGCCACCATTGAAGTATCCTCTACTAATTTGTTTTTACCTTTTGATTCGGAGATTTTAAAATTTTTATTGACTGTGGAAGAGGACCCTGCTTTTTCATGTTGGCTCACTACCCTAGATGATGGTGGAGTTATCTTATCCTTCTTGCCCTTTTGCTTTTGAGGTTCCTTAGTTTTCTTTGGAGCATGTTGGGTTTCCTCCACAGGTTTGTTTTCTGTGGGAAGGTGTTGAGTGATAAGGGTTTTCCAACTAATCCTCTGTTTCCTAAGTTCATGTAAAACTAGCATTTTAATGAGACCTTGATGGTAAATGCTAGTCTTCTCTGTTTTGGAGATGGATTTAACACCTCTTACCATTTTTTTCAAACTCATCCATAGAAAATATGGGAAATCGATTTCAAGGCCTCCTTCAAAATGTAGTAGAAGCCTAAGATGATATATGAAGGTCACAGCATACCTTCCCTCACAAGTGACGAATAGTTGAAGACTAGTAATCATTGGATGATACTCTTCCTTGATGTAGTTCCTAGGGATCCCCTTTTTCCAGTCAGGGTGCTGATGATCTTTTTTCAATAATCGTTGTCACATTTCTTTGTTGATTCCTACACCTTTGAAGTATTTGGCTCCTTTATTAGGTAGTCCCGTGACCTCCCTTAAGGTTTCTTCATTGATTGTCAGTTGTAGATTGCCTATATGTGCAATCTCTCCATCATAACTCTGAATAAATTTGTGAGATATCTTCTCATGCCATCTTGTGAATTTTTCCAGAAATGGCATCCATCCCAATCTAGCATATTTTTCTTAACATAATTGGAACTCCTCGGTTTCCCTATAAATTTGGAAGACCGATTCATGTCTACTAACGACCATCGTTATAAGTTGTGAGAAAAGAATCAGGCTATAGCACAAAGGTTTGGTCAATTGATGAGGGTAAGGGTTTGGTACCGAAAAGGAGTAGGCTCGGTACTGGAGAAAGCTCACAACAAGGGGGAATATGGTGATGGTGTTGATAATGCGAATGTTAAGTTTAAGTAAGGATACCGTAAGGAAAAATTATGACCAAATGAGGCTTATCTCGATGGCTTTGCCACCAGATAAGCCATTTCATTTCTACCCATTACTGTAATGATGAGGACAAGACGTTGGGTGTTCAAGGCATCATTTTGGGATAGGTGATTGGACTTTCGGGTGGTGAATTTGATGTTGGGTCATGGTTCATGACATAAGATAGGTTCATGAATTGCTTAAGGACAAAATATATTCATGTCTTATCATTGCTATACATGCTTCATATTTTGATATGATTTTGCCCTTAACCATTTTCAAGAGCTATGAAAGGATTGATTAGGTTTAGGCATATGGGTATGAGGGATAGGTGCATGGGTTTAATACTAAGGTCATAAGATCTAGTATATATTTTCATACTTATTGTATTTTTATGAGCATAGGAAAATTAATACCATGTTACCTTTGCTTTTACCTTTGTATGATTAATACCCATAGCATGTGCAACTACTTGTAAATTGTCAAAATTCATCCCTTTAGACTGAAGTTTCTTGAAAACTTGGTACGTGAATATCTTGTACTTCTTTTATTCTATGCTTATCTTCTTTTGTTTTTGGTTCTGCAGGGTGATCATGTGAGTGTGAAAAAGAGTTCTGAAAGGGATCTTTGACCTTCCCCCATGCCGAATATGTTGTATATCTATATGGAAGAAGATTCAACATTTTATATCATAATGGAGAAAAGATGATAAGAGCAAAATAAACCAATCAAATTCCAGAAGTACATTTATCACCTAGCATATGATCTAATACCAAAAAAGTGAAATTTCCCTTATTTTGATGGATTATTGACAAAGGTAGCATTCAACAGTGAAAAAAGGGATATTTATGTGTTTTCCAGAAGAACAGATCCCACCTAACTTGCTTCAGATATTTACTATCATTGGATGTTTATACATAAATTTCATAGTATAGGTAGATTAGACTCCCTAGTTAGGGCTCCACTCTTAAGAAGTTTCCTTCTTAGGTAATGCAGGCTTTAGATGTCAAACCAGTAAGTTGACTTAAGGTGTTTCTCAAATGGACATTTGCTTGAAGTAATTGTTGGTCACTATAATTGCTTATTAATTAAATAATCAAGTGTTACATAAGTTGTCAACCCAGGGAAGTCTGTTTATTTCAAAGGCAATCACACACTGTATATGCTCAATCTCAAAAGAAATCTAGAGTTGTAGTAAAAGTACACTAATAACACCTTTCTTTAAATAGACTGAAGTTCTACTTTGAATTATAGTAAGAGAAATCTATCTATTGCATAATTTAAGATTCAAAGGAAAATAATTATCAAAATGATCAGGAGATCAAATTTTGCTCAATTTTCAGAGTGCTCGGAATGCGATGAAAACAGTTCCATTGCATCCGTCTCGTCTTCCTGATTCCGACGGTATATTTAATTTCGCAAACGGAGTCCGTATGGAGGAGATATCACGATCTGTCCGCCAAGCCAAACAGGCAAAATTTTGGGATGCTGACTGTACCTGTCCGTACAGTCCGTACGATGACATGGCAGGGCCGTATAGACCGTACGGTGATGATGTGGTGCATATTGGTTGGTTGGTTTTTGGCGAATTAGGTGAGGACACGTGTCCGACTAGAAAGTAATATGAAGACACGTGGCCCAATCCAATGGCGCCACATGTCCTTTGTTTATTGGACAATTATGTTTATATAAAATGTTATGGAGGCCACGGGGTTCGACCCTCGGACCTCCCCCAACACCAACGATTTCATAACACTCTGATAACCAATTTTCCCGCCATTATTCCTTGTTAGATATGTCATAAAACATGTATTTATGTTTACATTTTGTATTATATGGAAAAGGGCGTGGGCCAGGGCTTAAGCCCCAACCCATGGTTCCATTACAAAACACATATAACCATATGTTATATAACATATGCACGTAGGCGGTATATAACAATTGAACCATGGTTTATACCATAACATATGAAACATATGTATAGCCGTGTATGTATATGCGCGCGGTTTATGCATTGTATTGTGTTGTATCGCGCGAATTAAACCGTAACATGTGACCATAATAAATGTTGTGCGTGGTTTGAGTTGGTTATACGGTTTAGAAACGGAGTTACCCACTTTTTAACAAAACGCGCGGTCCTATGGCCATACGCCCAGGTGCCTAGGCAGTTAGGGGCTGGAGGTGCCCTAACCATCCTACGGTTTGCACCGGTGCGCGGTTGTGTACGGGACTGTGCTTTTACGCTTAAATGAGCGTGTGAGCCAGGTTTTCTCAAGGAGGAGTACAATTTGTAGAACCAGAGACAGCAAGTTGGAGAAGGAGACTTCAAGGAGGCATATCTTTCTCATTTTTCGACCGTTTTAGGTGCCAAAAGAGCCCAGACAGGGGTTTTGGGACGCTGGGAAGCCATTGGAGCAGTCGGTTTGTCATTTTGAGAATTGTAAGGATGTTTTTGAGAACTTTGAGCAATTTAATAATAAAGATCCATTGGAAGCTGGACCAGGAGATGTAGCCCGAAGAGGGGTGAAATCCTTTATCAAGTTGTTGTGTTTATGTGCTGATGTTCAATGTTTATGCTGCTGTCTATGTGTATTTTGCATAAGTAATCCTTAATTTATGTGTTGAAAATTGATCCTGTTGCTTTAAACACATAACATTTAACTTGCAATAATTATTCAATTTTTTCAAGTCTTCTTCATTTTTAGATCAAGTTGGTATCAGAGCACTGGTTTTGAAGACTTGATTATTTGCAAGTTTTTTTTCTAATGCTCTCAAGGTTGAAACTCACAAGAGGAGAAGGTCAACTTGTGGAGCCAAGTTCTTATCCGACGAGGAGGAAGCAGTTTCATTCACCGCAAGTTGCAGAGAGACATTCACCAAGCATGGCACATGCAGAAGATCATGAACGTGTTCCG
>ML786192.1:401248-418114 GCA_009831015.1 Picea engelmannii | reverse complement strand
CGAGTTGGTCTTAAAGGGACGAATCCAAGCAAGGCCAAGTGGATTGAGGTTGGAAGGGTGAGGGAACTATACCCTCATCTTCACATAGACTGAGATAGTCTTTTGGAGGTCCAAAAGCTTTCCAATGGGGAGGTGTGATCAAGAGATCAAATTTTGCTCAATTTTCAAAGTGCTCGGAATGCGATGAAAACAGTGCCATTGCGTCCGTCTCGTCTTCCTGATTCTGGTGGTATATTTACTTTCGCAAACGAAGTCCGTATGGAGGAGATATCGCGATCTGTCTGCCAAGCCAAATGGGTAAAATTTTGGGATGCTGGCTGTACCTGTCCGTACAGTCCATATTGTGATGTGGCAGGGCCGTATAGACCATACGATGATGATGTGGCACATATTGGTTGGTTGGTTTTTGGCGAATTGGGTGAGGACACGTGTCCGACTGGAATGTAATATGAAGACACGTGGCCCAATCCAATGGCGCCACGTGTCCTTTGTTTATTGGACAATTATGTTTATATAAAATGTTATGGAGGCCGCGGGGTTTGACCCCCGGACCTCCCCCAACACCAACGATTTCATAACACTCTGATAACCAATGTTCCCACCATTATTCCTTGTTAGATATGTCATAAAACATGTATTTATGTTTACATTTTGTATTATATGGAAAAGGGCGTGGGCCGGGGCTTAAGCCCCAACCCATGGTTCCATTACACAACACATATAACCATATGTTATATAACATATGCGCGCAGGCGGTATATAACAATTGAACCATGGTTTATACCATAACATATGAAACATATGTATAGCCGTGTATGTATATGCGTGCGGTTTATGCATTGTATTGTGTTGTATCGCGCGAATTAAACCGTAACATGTGACCATAATAAATGTTGCGCGCGGTTTGAGTTGGTTATACGGTTTAGAAACGAAGTTAACCACTTTTTAACAAAATGCGCGGTCCTATGGCCATACGCCCAGGTTCCTAGGCGGTTAGGGGCTGGAGGTGCCCTAACCGTCCTACGGTTTGCACCAATGCACGGTTGTGTACGGGACTGAGTTTTTACGCTTAAATGAGCGTGTGAGCCAGGTTTTCTCAAGGATGAGTACAATTTGTAGAACCAGAGACAACAAGTTGGAGAAGGAGACTTCAAGGAGGCATATCTTTCTCATTTTTCGACCGTTTCAGGTGCTGAAAGAGCCCAAACAGGGGTTTTGGGACGCTGGGAAGCCATTGGAGTAGTCGGTTTGTCATTTTGATCATTGTAAGGGATTTTTTTGAGCACTTTGAGAAATTTAATAATAATGATCCATTGCAAGCTGGACCAGGAGATGTAGCCCGGAGAGGGGTGAACTCCTTTATCAAGTTGTTGTGTTTATGTGATGATGTTCATTGTTTATGCTGTTGTCTATGTGTATTTTACATAAGTAATCCTTAATTTATGTGTTTCAAATTGATCCTGTTGCTTTAAACACATAACATTTCACTTGCAATAATTATTCAAGTTTTTCAAGTCTTCTTCATTTTTAGATCACAAAAGAATCCTAGATTACATTAAGAAACAACAACCTAGGAAAAATGAACCTTTCAACACACTGCAAAGAAGACTAACTGTTATGTGACAGAGAACAGGACCCTATTCCCCAAAGCAGGAATCTTCAACACTTGTCTCTGACTATCACACTTTCATAAACAGAATTACCAATCAAAATGATTAACAGGTACTGAAGGCTAACTATTCTGTAACAGAGAACATGACCCTATTCCCCAAAGTAGGAATCTTCAACACCTGTCTCTGACTATCACACTTTCATAAACGCATTCTATAAACAGAATTACCAATCAAAATGATTAACAATTACCTACGAATGAATTGTACGAAAACAATGTAACAATCAGTGGAAACAGAGTTTCAACAAAACAGAGTTTCAGCAAAACAAAGTTTCAGCAAAAGAGAGTTTTAACAAGGTATGAATAAAAACAATACTAACACACTACAGAACTAATGGGTGAATCTTGTGAAGAAGGTGGGTCCTTTCCTTCTCACAAGATTCCCCATAAATGAAAGGAACTAAGAAGAAATGATCAGAATGATCTTTTATTCATCTGTCAAATGTGTCAAGTTACAATATCCAAAGTGAACACGCTCCTTCTCTGTAATTCTTCTCTAGCTAATCCTTTCGTAATCCCCTTCTAATGTTGATTTATCCCCTATTTAAAGAGGAGAATCCTCTTAATACAATTAAGCATAAAATTACATGTGTTCATACAAATCCAATTCTTAGTATGATCTAATCTTCTATGTTGGAATAGGATATTCTGATATCCCGTAGAAAAATGTTGTTGCAGTCGTTGGAATGGTGCTGGCTTGAGGTACAGCTGTTGCGGCCGGTGTAACAACTTCTTTATCTTCCGTAGCAAAATGTTGTTGCAGTTGTTGGAATGGTGCTGGCTTGAGGTACAACTGTTGCGGCCGGTGTAACAACTTCTTTATTTATCTTTTCTTGTTACTGCTGTTTGTAAAATACTGTTTCACCATCGCAAATCACAGACTGTTTCAACAACAGGATTTGCGTCCTGTTTGACTGTTTCAGCAACGTGGTCTCAAGCATCAACGATGGTTGTAATGGTGTTGTCTTAAGGTACGGCTGTTGCGGCTAGTGTAACAACTCCTTCTTGTTACTGCAGTATGTGAAATGGTTTCAGCATCGCAAATCACAGACTGTTTCAGCAATGGGATTTGCGTACTGTTGGTTGTTTCATCAACGTGGTCTTCAAGCAACAACAGTATTAACTGCAGTTCAAACTGTTTCAGCAACTATATATTTCTGATTAATGGCTAAGTATGAGAGTAATGTAAAATTACATGTAAAACAAATTAAACATATAGCAAAGAGAAGAAACGTTATATACCTTTGGAGAAATAGGTTAAGGTGATAATGTAGGCTTAAATATGAGTGGGAAAAGGATGTAATGATAGAAAAAAGTATGAGTAAAAAGGTACATTATAGGGTCCTAACAGTAATTATGTTGCTGATTAATGTGGAGTTTGTATCTCCTGAAAGCTAATAGTGACCTTTGCTCTTTTTGTTTTGGATGACAAAAGTGAATTTTTCAATCAGACAAGTATAAATGAGACATTTCTCAACTAGAACCCACTGCCAGCAAGCCTGTTCAGTACTCCGGTGGGGTAGTTGTGATAATTAGTGAGAGGTGCCTTCCCCAGGAGGAATGCCCCATTGCCAATAGGCTTGTTCAGTACCCTGATGGGTTTGCCTAGTCACATCACAGACCGGTACCCACTGCCAAAAGACCTGTTCAGTATCCCGGTCAGTTAGTCTCTTAAAACCTTTTTCCATCAGAGGCTTCTTGTCCATAGTCACCTATTTTGATTTTTATTAAAGAGTGCTTTGCATGGTGACAGGGGAGGCTCGTCTGAAAACCTTTTTACAGGATGGGATGGTATTGGGTTGGAAGGCATATACTCTTGTTTCAGATGTCTTTTAAATATTTGTCTGAAGGAAAAATAAACTTTAATGCACATTATTTCTTTAGAGTGATCCAGATGTATAATTTTTTCTGAAGTTGTCCATAAGAGAATGACCTAAAGTTTCCTTAGGGTACTGGTACATCCTCTTCCATAAAAGTTTTGGCAGTGTGCCCATGGTAGAGAGTGTTCATATACTCATATCTTACTCTTTAATAAGATAGTCCAATGAATACTATTGAAGTCTGGTTAGGGTGAGATAGTTACTTATAGGCTAATATTTTTTTTCTTTCTTTAAATCATGCTGAAATAATGGGTAAAGGCAACTTCTAGTCTTTGAAGTGGATTATGGTTCTTTGAGCAATCATAGGTAAGGATTGTGTCCCTCTTTTATTTTGTTTTTAAGCAACATAACCAAAATAAATTAAAATACTTCTTAGAAACATAACCAAAATAAATTAAAATATTTCTTAGCAACAGAACCAAAAGAAATTAAAATACTTCCCTTTAGTTGTCAACAGAACCAAAAGAAATTATTGCATCACAAGGGATGTCATTTGATACTGCATTCAGCTTCTTGGTTCTAGCTTAACTGGTTGTTTGCATGGCTTCGTACTTCAGATTAATTGACATAAGGTTTTGAATTATGCATAGTATGCTTTGTCAATTAGGTAATATGTATTGATAGTACTATAGAAGGACAGACTTCTGGTACCGAACTGGTACCGAACTACTAGTACCAGACTGCTAGTACTAGACCAGAACAGGATTTCTGGTACCGAAATAGAACAAAATATTGTTGATGCCTACAAACTGATGTTTAGCAAGTCCATGAAGGATCAAATAAATTATAGAAATTTACTTACAAAAAAAAGAAAAGAAATTGCAAAAGTAAAACAAAAGGGGGTAAGAATCTCTTGTTACCTTCAGCTTATTAACAAAATTCGATCCACACCTATGTACAAAAAATTTCAAATAAACCAATCAATCAATGTGGATCAGTAGGAGGGTCTCCTTCCTTACTGATCATCTGTATATCTGAATTCTGTAGTATGCGTTTCAGGAATTCTTCTTTTGACAGAGGTTTGCTGTAAACTCGCAACCGGTGACCATTCACAAGTAGTGGTGTTTGTTGTTCATCAATTGTCTTTATCCTGATTGAACCATTATCGTAGACAGTGTCAATTTTGTAAGGTCCCATCCAATGGGTGGTTAACTTACCTTTGAAGTTCTTGAATCTGCTGTCGTACAATAGGGCCCAATCTCATTGTTGGAAATTTTTCTTTTTGAGATACTTGTCATGCCATTTTGTTCTCTGTTCTTGAATGAGGGTAGTTCTTTGAAGTGATTCCTACTTGGTTTCATCCAATTCATTAAGCTGCAAGAGCCTTTATTGTTGGGCTTCATCCAAGTTCATGCCAACTTGTACTGCAGTCCTGAAGGTTTTGATCTGGAATTCTATGGGAAGAAGCACCTGCTTCCCATACACCAACTCATAGGGTGTATGTCCTGTTGTATTTCTCCATGTGATTCTATAAGCCCATAAGGCTTATAATAATCTGTCAGACCAATCCTTATGGTGTAGCTGTATTGTTTTGGTAAGAATGGACTCAATAACTTTGTTGGTAGATTCTACTTGTCCATTTTCCTATGGATGGTAGGGTGTAGATTTCCTGTGTTTGATTTGGTACTGTTTTGTAACAGCTTTGACTAGATGAGAGGTAAATTGAGTTCCCTGATCAGTCACAATTTCTCGCGGTACACCAAATGTAGTAAAGATATCATTAAAAAGGAAATCTACCACTGATTTTTCACTTGCAGTCCGTAAAGCTTTTGCTTCAACCCATTTAGTCACGTAGTCAGTGCATACAAGTATACACTTTTTCTTTTTAGATGAAGGGTTAATGGGCCCTACAAAATCTAATGCCCATTTCTCAAATGGTTCAATGACTACTTGGGCTTGAAGTGGCATTTGGTCTCCTGCAGTAGGCTTACCCATTCGTTGGCATTCATCACAATTGGATACATAGGTTTTAGTATCTCTAAAAATATGGGGCCAGTAGTAACCAGATTGCAGAAATTTGTAAGCGGTCCTCTTGTCTACAAAGTGTCCTCCACAAGGACCATCATGGCAAGCTTGCAAAATATCATGAATTTCATCTTCCCTTACACATCTCCTGATCACCAAATCTGGTCATATTTTGTAGAGGCAATCATCGTGCCACATGTAATTTGCACTTAGTTGAATTACTTTATATTTTTCTCTAGGAGACAATTTCTGAGGCATCTTCTATGTCACAAGATAATTAGCGAAATCTACATACCATAGAGTGAATGTAGAAATAGAAAATAAATTTTCATCAAGAAAGTTATCTTCTACTGGTGCATTATCTCCCAGATGAATCATTCTAGATAAGAAATCAACCTCAAGATTATCTTTACCAGGTCTATCAGTAATGTTGATATTAAACTCTTGTAATAATAAGAGCCATCGTGTAACTCAGGGTTTGTTACAGGTTTGTTCATTAAAAATTTGATGGTTGAATGATCAGTGTGTATAAAAGCTCGATATCCTGTAATATAGTGTCTAAATTTATTGATAGCATGGACTATGGCTAGCAATTCTTTTTCTGTGACCGTATAATTAACTTCAGCTAGAGACAGATTCTTACTGACGAAGTAAATAGCATAGGGCATTTGATTTTCTCTTTGCCCAAGGACTGCCCCAAGGGCTGTGTCTGAGGCATCGGTACATATATGAAAAAGAAGGGACCAATTTGGTCCTCTTAATACAGGGGTAGTTGACAATTTTTGTTTTAGAATTTCAAAAGATATTTGGCATTCATCACCCCACTTAAATTTGAATTATTTAGATAATAATTTGAATAAAGGGGTAGCTAGGCTTGTAAAATTTGGAATGAATCTTCTATAGTAGCTAGCATGTCCTAAAAATCTATGAACTTCCTTTTGTGAGGAAGGTATTCTGATTTGTGTGATGATATAAATATTTTCCGGATCAACTCTCATTCCAGAACTAGAAATGTGATGTCCCAAAACAATACCTTCAGTGAGCATCATTTTTTATTTTTCATTACTTAAGGAAAGGTTTGTTTCCTTACACCTAATCAAGACTTTTTCTAGACTGGTCAATGCTTCCTGGAAGTCTTGTCCATGGACTGTAAAGTCATCCATGTAGACTTCCACACAATCATTAGTCAAGTAAGAGAAAATGGCTAGGACAACTCTTTGAAAAGTGGTCGGGGCATTGCAAAGTCTGAAAGGGAGCACATTATAAGCATATGTGCCCCAAGGGCAGGTGAAAGTTGTATTCTCCTCATCTTCGGGTGCTATTTGTATCTGGTTGTAACCACTAAACCCATCCAAGAACAAAAAATACTTCTTTCCGGACAGGGTATCCAACACCTGATCAATAAATGGTAAGGGAAAATAATCCCTATGGGTGGATTTGTTTAACTCTCAGAAGTCTACACATATCCTCCACTTACCATTTTTCTTGGGAAATATGACAAGTGGTGATACCCATTGACTATCTAAAATGGGGTATATGATATTGGCTCGAAGGAGTTTTTGCAATTCCTCTTTTACAATATCTTTAAGGGCTAGATTCATCCTTCGTTGAGGCTGTCTAACTGGTCTGATTTGGTCATTAGTGTAGATATGATGTGTGCATGTGTCAGGGTGAATGCCTTTCATGTCTTCATAATCCCATGCAAAGGCATCAAATTGTCTTTGGAGCATTTCAATCACTTGTGTCTTTTGTTCTAGTTCCAAACTAGAGTTGATGTACAATGGTTTTCCTGGGCTAATCTCAAAAAGTTCAGTAGTTTCTTCCTTATCTGAGGAGTTTGGTGATAAAGTATATAATTGAGTGATATCAGGGTGACAAGTTTGTTGAAATTTGGAACTAAAAATATGTGACAATTCTGCAAAAGACCTTGGGTATTCAATGCAATTTGTGTCAGCCAAAAATAAGCTTAAGACTTGTTCATCTGATTGTTCTTGTATTCCTCTTACTTTTTCAAGTGTTAACAGAGTTATGATGCAATATTCCTCTCCATAAGGGTTTTCTAACCAAATAGGCATTTCCTGTGCCGGTTGGGCAGGAGGGAAGAGGACAAGTTTTTGGCTATGTGTGCCATTGTGTATAGTCATCTCACCAGACCGAAAACTGATAAAGGCACCTGTTGTGGCCAGCCAAGGGTGGCCAAGAACCACAGGGTGTCCTGGTTTGGAGGATAATTTAGAATATATGACTAAAAAGTCTACTGGATATTCCCAAGAAGCTAGAGTGACTGTGACATCATCTAGACTTCCTGCAGGGCTAATGACTGACTTATCTGCCAACTTGATCATGGTTTGGGTTGGTATTAACTTGTTGATTTGGAGATTTTTCATAGTGTCAAAATGCATTACATTAATAGATGTGCCCAAATCAATGAGTGTGTTTGGTAGAGAAATTCCATTAATTTCGATAGTGACTACTGGATTTCCAGGGTCATTATTTTTGTATGGCATTTTAGAAATAAATTCAGATAATTGTTCCACTACCTGAACAAGGGGAGGTTCCTTCTTATTCCTTCCTGGTTTCTTAATGCAAATATCCCTTATGATTTTGGCATATATAGGGATATCCTTAATGGCTTGAAGCAGAGGTATTTTTATGCACACATTTCGTAATTCATCTTCTATATCTCTGTGCAAGGGTGGGTCAGGTTTCTTCACTAATAGTCTTTCAGGGTAAGGTGGGAGATTAATTTGTTGGCGTACTCATACAGACTGAGAAGTGATTGGAATAGGAGGAGAGGCCTCTTCTTCTGCAGGGGTGGTTTTAGTGTTTTCTTCCTCAGAATGATTATCATTTTCTTCCTGAATTATTACTGCAGGATCTTATTGGTTTACAACTTTCCTCGATCATAGTTGAATTTCATAGGTGGGGAAGGTTTGAACTTCTGTATTCTGCACAGGGTGGGTGGGTCGATTATTGGGGTTAAGGATTGGTTAGGTAGGGATTGTTGTTGGTCTTGGAGGATTGTGGGCAGCTTGGTTTTGTGGTTGTTGATTGGCATTTATAGATACTTGTTGTTGTTGATTAGGATTCAAGGGGGTTGTAAATTGTTGTTGTATAGGAGGTGGGAGTAAGGCTTGCATCTGTGGTGGGTTGAATCCAAGTAGTAATTGGGAAATGTTTGCAGGGTATTGTGGATATGTAGGGTAAGAGGGATTTCCATACATAGGTCTCCTCCAACCTTGTTTCCAAGGTTGAGTTTGCTGAGGTGTCCATTGTGCATAGGTCACTAGGGAAGGACCCCATTGTTGTTGTTGATATTGTGTATTAGGATCATAAAATGTATTGGGATTTTGGGCTCTCCAAGGTCTTCTAGAAGGGTATGGTTGTTCTTGTGAGACTCATCCTCCCCTATACATGGATTGTAGCTCAAGAAAGGTTGGACACTTAGATGTGGGGTGTTCTAGTGTACACAAACCATAGATTTCTATGACATTTAATGGGCATTCTTTCTCGCTATTGTGCTTATTTCGGCATCTATGAAAAAATATTGCTAAAGCACCTTCTTCTTATTGTTTCTTTTTCAGTTTCAGAGTATCTAACTGGTTACTTATTGTGCTCAAGATGTCAGTTTTAAAGTTCTCCAATAAGTTTCCTAACTCAGTTTCGGTGACAGTCCCTGAGCTTTGTTTTGTATTTTTGCTAAAAGGATCTCTTGGTCCTTTGCCTGTTTTAGCTTGTCCTCTTGAGTATCTCCTACAATAATCTGCAATTTCTGAAAAAGGTTTTTGGTGTACATCTCCCGAACTCAACAAGTTTAAAACTTATATGCAATCATCTCTGAGGCCTTTCAAGAATACAATTCTTACTGCAGCTGGGTCTGTGGTGAATAGTTTTGAATTTTGATAGTTGTATAAGAACCTTTCTAAGTAGTCTTCAGGGCTTTCATCTTCTGTTTGCTACATTTTAAAATTTTCATTTTTAACATTATCCTTACAATAGTCTTGGTATTTTCATAAAAATGTGTCTTTCATTTGGTCCCAAGAAAGGATTGTATTTTCTCCTAATCTCATGAACTAGATTAAGGCTGAATCTTTCATTGTAGCAGGAAAAAGCTTAAGTTTTTGGGCATCATCTGAGTAGTTATAGCTTCTACATAATATGTCAAACTCGAATAAAAATAAATCTAGATCTTCAGTTGACATACCTCTGAAAGTGGGTAACGATGATAGTGGGATATTCTTCATGTTGATGTTTCTGGAAATATCCAAGATTGGAAACCCAAAAGTATTGGTCTCTGTGGCTGCATTTCCTTCTTCTTATGCCATTCTACTGATGGATGGTTCAAAAACTAGATTTTCTGTGTCTCCTAAATGTTTAGCAGACTCATGTTCTGCCTATCCCAATACTGATTCTTCTGTTTTAGGTTCTCCTTCTGGAGCCTCGCTGGATCCCCTTGAATTTCCTGTTGGTGGAATTTTTCCTGCACTAGTGTCAGTTGGATTAGTGGGGGGGGGGGGGGGGGNGGTTGAATCTTTGGAGCTTAAAAATCTACCCTTATTATCTCTATATATATGCATAAAATGGAAATTTGATTCTTTAACTAAATTGAAATCCTAATTCTATCTAGAAGGTAAGGAGGCAACCTGGCTTCGAAGAACCCCACTCTAGTGGCCGCGTGGCTCTTCACTCATGTCTTAAACGTTTTATCCTCCTCCCTCAAGCAGCCTTAAATTTTTTTTATACAAATAATCTAAGCTAAAAATCATTTCCTACCATTTGCAACTCCCCGACAATGGTGCCAAAATGTTATGCTTCATATATGTTTAGTATAATGCACTCATTAATTATCAATATGGGATTCGTAATCAATAGAGTTACAAGACACCAGTAAGAAATGTAATTTCTAATGTTACGAGTATAGAATTAAACTAGATTATGCATGCTGGAAACAAATCAAAATAGCAAACTGCAATGCACTTTGGTTATATTTCACAGAGAGGCTATCCACTCCATTATGGCACATGCAAGTATGAGATGGAGTCGGTTTGACAGATCAACTCTTCTATCTAACCTAGAAAACTAACTATGCAATCCACACTTTTGAAAGGGAAATCACACATCAATCATCAAGACATAGCATGGGTAGTTCAATAGTCAATATACTGAGTATGTTGTGGTTCACAATGTGCTATTGTGGACTTCACTAGTTATCCTTCAAATATGTCTGACCACTGCTACCAACATTCATGTCTAAAAACCAAATTCATAAAAACAGAGCAAGTAAAGATATCTAAACAATTATATAATAGAAATCCTAGTCTAAGCTATACTTCTATCATCTAACAGAGTTAAAGCTTCAACTGATTTAATGTTTACACTACTGAAAACAAATGCTAATGCTAATCTACGAAGATGTTGGCCTTTGTTGGGCGGTGGGCCCTTGCCTCTTCAACAGGTCAACGACTGAAGTCTACAGTAAGCTTGTCTTCAACCCATACATTACTCTCACTCAAATCTCAAAACATAACATCAAACTTTTGTTAACAACTCAACTCATATTCAATCATAGACAATCAAGACATGGAGATAAATGACGTTCTTCTATTAGTCTTCACTCAGAATATGTCCTACAATATCATACATTGTTTCACATGTTGGTAATATGCTAACTCTCCTACACTTCCACCATCCTTGCCACGACTATTTAATAGTCTTAGAGGTGAAACACAAGGAGGTGAAATGATTTGCAAATCATCCAAATGTTTAAATTTAATTATTTGGTTACATCTTTTAGCTTCATCCTCATGACACGAAGTGCATGAGGATGAGGAAATCAACAAATCTATTCTAACATAGCCTTGCTAAAGAAAATAAACATCCACCAATTGTCTTGGGCGATCTAGAGCTAAACTTGGTACATTTGGTTCTCTATATTGGTACCAGATCGTCACAGGTAGATGGTATCGGATCACAACAGTGCGCAAATGGTGGTACTGGATCACGACAGTCCACGACCATTGGTACCAGATCACAATAGACAAGATTTTAGTACCAGATGCGTTTGGTACCAGATTCAGACAGTGGCAATCTTGGTGCACAAGTACCGGATAGCTGAGCTGGTACATGAAGGTTGGATATATAGAGGTCAAAGATTATACAAGGTAAATTGAATCATTTGTACATGAAATATTTAATTCCTTAACTTCAATAAACCAAAAAATGAATGAATTAACCATACTTTACCTTATGACCTTATCGCTAGCTAATGGTAGCGTTCTTGTCATTCAACCAAGCTTTAGGTAGGACAAAAAGGTATAAATGAAGAGTCTAATAGGGTAATGGGAATGTCAATTTCGGGTCTCAACAGTGGGGTGTGCACAAACAAAATATATAGGATTGGTACCAATGCAAAAGACTACTGCACATCATATACGATGCAGAACAAAAGAGGAGTGAAACTCAAAAATACAATGGACAGAAAACACCTGCATAGCACTTAGAACAATGCAGAACACAGTGGAGGATGATACCACATGAGGAATGACCTCATTATTTCATTCACACTGGAAGGAATTCTGAAAAATTGGTATGTAGACCAAGAACCTCTCTACTTAATTTAGGTATTTCTTGTTGCAACCACTTTTCCATTTGACTAAGACTTGTAACCAACTAGGGGATTCTTGACCACTCTACGGGGCTTCCAACTTCACAAGGATATATATCCCTAATTTTGAGGAACCACATGGAATTCTACATATCACCGAAAAAGGAACGACGTGTACTATCCATCTATGATAGTGGTACTTGAAATTTCACTATCCTTCATGTCTATATTCCTTAATCAACTTTAGGTCCCATAACCACACCTCTGGGGATACATGTAGACTACATCAAATGTACCCAAATAACTCACCATCAATCTTGATCATACAAATTCCAATCAAATTTCCAACATCTCTAGGCCTATCCAAGGGTTGACATCAATCTCCAAGATCACTCTCCAAGGGTTGACATCGATGACAACCAACTATCCAAACCAACTATCCAACAATATCCCCCTTTGGCATTGATGGACACACCAACATTGATGGAAAATCTCATGCTCATGCCCCCTGTGATCATCGCTCCTCATCAACGTTTCCATTTCTCCCCCTTTGACATCAATGGAAAAGGTAATATTCCCTTGGGGATGCTCCCCCTATATTCATGCCTCTATTCTTTATTTTACCAAAGGTTAACTCCCCTTGTTGATATGCCTCCTTCTGATATTGTACCTTCTCTAACCAATCGTAGGAAAAAAGAATAGCTCCCCCTGTGGGTATGTCTCCCTGTCTGTATGCTATTGATCTTCCTTTATGGATATCTCTCTCTGATGATCTACTAGATGTAGAAATACCTGTAAAATGTTTCCTTTCCTCTCTTCTAGTGCTACTTATTGTCCATTGGTGCTTCCTCATGTAATTCACTGATATATATAAAATTCATTCAAAATTTTATTTCTTCAATCACTTGTCATGTTCACTTGACCATGTTGTCAAATGATTTGGTTCTAATGATATATCTTCTGCTGAAATTTTTTCTCTCCCTGTTCTGTTGTGCCTTTCACTGCTTTCCTTTCTATGACCAACTGATCCCAACTGATTCCACTGATTGCAATTGTAAATAAATTTCTATTCATCTTCTCTAACCCATGCTTTATGTACTTTCTAAACATATCATGAATCCATCCGTGTCCATATGTCACAAACTATCCATAAATATTCTACTCAACTGTCCACAATGCTAACCCATTTGTCACTGTACTATTATGAAGGCTTCACCTGAATATACTACAACTGATAATCACATGTTCCTATTTATCAGACTAAATCAAATATGTCCATTGATTTGATCTATCTTCTCATCAAACACTACATGTGTGGAACAAACTGTACTAAAGATATCCATGTGTGAATACATATGTGCAATAGAATCATAAACTTTTGTCTACCAACTGATACATGTGTGGGAACACTACTTCTCAACCGATCAATCTGTTACTCTATACTTATGCTATTTGAATTCTCTGAATCTGACTATGTAATCACTTCTTACTGCTCAAAATATGGTTCTCTAATATATAATATCTATTGCATGGACTCCCCCTTTTAAACATATATATTTACTGGGAGTCTCCAAGCTATATGGATCAGAAAAATACCCGCTCTAATGTAGAGAATCTTCCTCTTCATCTGTAGTCTCATCATCTTTTTGAACTCTAACTTCTTCCTTTCTGCCTATGGATTGATCTTGCACTACAATTCCTGAAAGTACAATCTCTTGAACCTGTTCTTTAATCACCTTCTCTTCTTTTATTTCTCGCACCATTGCACATCCTGTGATCTTTGGGACCTGTTATTCATTTATATGTTCTTCTTGTTTTTCATTTCTTCTCCAAACCTTCCTATATCTGACATCTTTCCTTTTCCCTGTAGATTTTTCTTCATCTCGTACTATTGGCAATCCTAAGAGTATGACTTATGGGTGTCGTTCATTCATATGATCTTCCTTTACCTATTCTTGTTTTCTTTTCCAAACCTTCTTGTATCTAATATCAATGTTCTTTTTCAGAGAAGTATCCATCATGCTTCTACAATCACGAGCTATGTGTCCATAGTTATGGAATTTGTAATATTCAATGTTATGTGGGTCCACATAAGAATTTCTTTTTTGAACATTTCTTCCATAATCCTTGCAATCTTCAACCTTATGTCCAAAGTTAGTACAATAAAAACAATAACCATAAAATAAATTTACATACCTGGGAGTGAATGATCTTCATTGTTGTGTATTCCTTATGAATTCCTACCTTGGATTATCATGATCTTCTCTTCTATGGATCTGTTCATCATGCTTGAATCTTCTTTGTTTCATGAATGTGGTAGGTCTGGTTGAATATGCATCTCTATTATACTCATTCTTCTTTGATTCTTGCTGACCATGGTTCCTTCCTTTGATTACTTTTTCATAACTCTTACTCATTTCTTCATCCTTCTTTTCTAGTAACCTGAAGGGCTTCTCTTCAACATTCTCTACTGATGAGGTGGATGTTTTTGTCTCTTCAACATTCTTGCTAAGCTTGAAAATTTTAATTCTCAATGTGGCAACTTCTTCTTCAAGATTCTCAACCTATTCTTCTTTATTCATCATTTGAATCTTCATGAATTCTTTTGTTTTCTTTTCTTCTTCAAGTTGGATCTTCAAGGAGATGATTTATTTTTTCAAGCCTTTTCTCTTATTGACCAAATTATACTTCAAGATGATTTAATTCGTCAATTATTTCATTAAGATGATATGCCAATGTCTTCTCTTTCTTTTGGGTAAAATCATGAAACTAGGTAACACTTTCATGACAATTGGGTCTCTAAGAGTTTCTAGCGGCAATTTTTCGGCCGAAAAAATGTTGCCAGGAATTTTTTCGGCCGAAAATTTGCATGTCAAATTTAACGGCACCCTCGAAATTTGTGTACAATGTTTTTTGGATGAATTGTTTTCCCGTGGTAATCATATTTCAGCCGAAAGACTTTTTGGCTGAAACGTTTATTTTTAACAGATTCCGTTAAAAACTAGGTTTCAGCCGAAAGAATATTTTGGCTGAAAACTTGAAAATGAGACTGTTTGTAGGAAAATGAAAATTCTCTCAATCTTACTTCATATTTGGAGGTAGCGGACTCCTACAAATACTCGTAATTTAGTTTCAAAATTGATACCAACATTTTAAAAATTGAATCTACTTTCATTGGGTATAACTTGTTTTCATTTTCATTTTTTTTATCTAATTTTATTTAATTTTATAAAAAAATCACTGCATAATATTTTTAGGTGATATTATGATTCGGTGAAATGAAAAATCCATATATCTAAAAATACACCATGGAAAATTATGGAAAAATTATATTCATAATCCTTAAGTTGTTCTCTTCAAAAGGGTATTTTTAGATTTTACTTTTAAGTAAAAATCAAGATAGATACAAGGTGTATAAAAACATGTTTTTAAAATATGCAATGTTTTCAGCTTGGTCAACTTCAAAAAATTCTAGAAATTATGATATTCATCAGTTAGATTCAAAATTATAGTCATAATAAAATAGAGTCTCTATATATTGTTGCAGTATATTCCATTTCTTAAAAACATAAGTTTAATAATAGATACATTGTTGTGGAAAACAATAACTCAATATCATTCCTTTCATGTTTAAGGAACATACTGGTAAACAATTGTCAAATTGACATATCAAATCTTGATAAAAAAAAATTGAAAAATAGTCAATGGAAAGATAACAAAATTCTTCACAAGTCTTTTTTTTACTGTAAAGTGAAATTCTAAATAAAATGTAGTGGCCATATTATTTAACATCAATTAATTCTATCAAACATAGCAGTAAAATTCAATAATTCCTTTAATTGAGCAAAACAGTAAAATTCAAAAATTCCTTTAATTGAGCACATTCGCATATAAATTTATCAACAAATAATAAAATTTTATAGCAAAATAAAACAAATACCCAATTTAAATTACCTAGGTCTGATGCTAACCCTCCGTTTTCCACTTGACTTGTTGACCGCTGCTGAACTATGTAAACACTGCCCAAAACCTTGTTCCACCTTGCCAACTAGGACAACTTCCTAGCTCCAGGATATCATACGGATATCCTAGCCCCCGTGCCCAAAACCTCCAACAAACCAGTGCTTGTACTGATCCAATCCAACTACTGAACTCAACTCCCCTCTCTGCAATCCAAGAGAAACCTCCCAGAAAAGAAATAATCCCATAGAATGCCCCCCTTTCGTAAACCTCCTTCCCCTCCATATCCTTCCTTCACCGCCTCTTGCATTTACTTCCTTATCCACCCATTTATTACCTTATCCCCTCATAATTAATATCTTACCCCATTCCGTGTACGTAACCTTTCTAACAATATAATTTATTAACCCCCTTTTATTTCTTTACTTAATTAATTAATGAGTTAATTAATACTTAATTAATCCTTGACAATCATGAACAAGTAATTAATAATAACTAATTAGTTAAAGTTATTTAAGAAATAATTATTGTTTAGCTAACTTTTAGGACAATTAGATTATTAAATTAATTACAATTAATAATCCTATACATCTATTTAAGCAGGGTTGTTACATACACCCCCCCTTCAGGAAACTTTGTCATGAAGTTAAGGTATCTTATGGTACAAAGGAAAAGAAACATGGTTCACACATTCATAACAAGTAACCGACATTATTAGTAAGTAAGTCAAGAAAACTCATACATACTAGTGTATATGTACAAGAAATGCATGTGTAGCTAGTACA
>ML786192.1:339240-394666 GCA_009831015.1 Picea engelmannii | reverse complement strand
TATAAATAAAATTTAATAAATAATTAAAATATAATGTTACAACTAAAATTAAAATTAAGCCAATTAAAAAAAAACTCTGTATTGGCAACGTGGGGATTGCATGCCACCCACTTGCCTGAAGACTCACAAGTCGGCAACGTGGGGCTTGCATGTGATCCACGTGCCCTTCGCTATGCTTATTTGGAATAAAAAGTGACCATCTCTTTTAAACCCTAAACTCTTCCACTTCTCCCTCATTTGCTATGGCTGTGCGAGGAGGCATGAGGGAGCATGGCTGCCATGGTTAACCCTCTCCTCCATACTACCTGCAACGGGTGGGTGAATCTGCAGGCTTCTGCATCAAGTGAATTTGGAGAGGAACTGTAATTGTTATTATTTATGTTTGCTTTAATGGCTACAATTTTCCCTTCATAACAATAGTTTTCAGTTTTCCTTTCACAGCCATAGTTTTCAATTTTCCCTGCATCCTCCAATTCAGGAAGAAATAGGCAAGCATAGAGATAGAGTTGTACATATTCATTTAATGTGTTTTGAGTGTCAGGTTTGTGTCCATATTGTGTATAGGGCGATCTGACAATGAGGTTTATTGGGCTTTAATCCTTACAAATTTGGTAATGGGTTTGAGGACTCAGGACAAACTTATTTCTGTTCCTATGTAGGGCTAATAGATAGATTGCTATAAGTCGATATAAATAACAGTCCAGACTTTGGGAGGACAGAGACCATTTAAGACAACTAAATCTCCAGAGATTGGTACTGCCCTTTAATTTTCATCAGTGTGAAGCATCCATAGCTATGGGTTGTTTTCTTCTTATGGGAGATAGACAGAAGGGCATGCGAATTTAGCCCGGGTGGGATTTACTTTTGAATTGATGGGGCTATGACCACTAGCGCAGCCTTCTTGATGATAGTTTATAGGACCGGTTGGTGGTATCAATTAGTCATCTCTGTGGATCAAACCAGACATAATATAATAGGTAGTTTCCCTTGTCAGGAACTGACAAGCGGAAAAATGGGTGGGTGATATCTGCAGACTGCACCAAATTTACACTCTCCTGTTCTCAAATAATGTTGACATTCTGGATGGCCAGGTCATTCAGGGAACGCCTCTTCAGTTTGTGTATTCATAAAACTCATTCCAATGGGAAGTTTTGCTTTTGAAGATGACAAGGTATTTTAGCATCAGAAGGACAGGCTGTTAGTCCTGCCGTCTTCGGCAAATTCAAATTCAACAGTCATGGCATCATCCTCAAATTCCAATTCAACAGCCACAGGAGCTTCTTCCGCTTCAGGGTATCAACTGGTGGAATGACAATGGAAAACTGATGACCTGCGTGGGCATTCTTGCAATGCTTCATGTAGTGCATCCATCGAGGTCGTGCATGCCCAGGTGACTACTCCATGGAGATAAGCGTCGACCAGGGTTTGACTCATACTTGCGCATGCATGAGGTGACTACTCCGTGGAGATAAGCGTTGACCAGGGTTCGATCCTTGATCATTCACAAGTTCGAGGGAAAACGGTATGCGATTCATGCCATTCTTTTTACTTCACCTCTAAATTTGGGTTATTCTTCCTTCTATTCACTCATTGAAAGATAAATCCATTAATAAAATATTCTATTTTATCCATGTACAAAATCCCTATGATCTCATCAAAATATTGCTTTATAATATGATACAAAGCATTATGTTGGCTGTAGCACATTGGTCATTCTTTCTTCACTGCCAAATTCATCTACACCTCCTTGTTTGGAGAGGCATTTTTATTATTGTTTACTTCTGTTTCTTTGTCTCGAGAAATGGTTTATAGTTTTTGACAATAGATGTGAAATGAAATCACTTTTAGAGGTTGGACTATGAGCAAGTTCCATTCAATGCACATGTCAAATACAGACACTCTGCCTTAAAGAAAGTAAAGAGGGAATTTGTGCCAAAAAAATCATAAGGGAAAAGCAAGCTAGATATTCTATTATAAAATAATATTAAATTCTTATGGATCAAAGGAGTTCAAGAAGAGAGATTGAATCATTGAAACAAAATCAGGGGGAATCCCTACTCTAGAAACAACTGTAGAAGTTCAGAAAGTAGAATAACTAGGAATACATAAAGTCTACCTATCGTTATAAAGTAGGGATGAGGAAGACCCAATCAACCTTTCAAGAAACTGAGGAAGCCTTCATAGAATTCTGGGGCAGGAATCTATACTTCAATTTCTAGTTGAGAATAAGGGGTCAAAAGGGGAAAAATTCATCAGCAAAGCAAGAGAAAGAGAGGCACTAAAGGAAAGTGGCGTCGACTATCATCCTGGCATTCAAGAATTTCTTAAGCCAGGCCTAACTAGAGCTAGCCAAGGTATCACTAAGTGAATATTCTTATGTGGAACGTTAGGGTCCCAGGCTTAAGTTTAAAAGTTAGGACTTTAGAAAGAGAAAGAAAACTGTATTTAGTGTTAATACATGAAACAAAACTTTAAAATTAAAGAGAATGTATATATTAGATGTTAAATGTAACAACCCTAGTTGCTTGTTTTACTTTGGTAAATTTGGTTTTTTTTTACATTTTCAATTCGTATTGTTTATATATATTTTGTTTATATATAATCAAAATAATAGTGCTTTTGGTTTGCAGGTTAGGCAGAGGGGAATTTGAGCTTGGAGTTTTGGCCCTCAGGCCCAAATTTCAAACAAAAGCTCCGATACCATATGTAGTGGCCATATTATTTAACATCAATTAATTCTATCAAACATAGCAGTAAAATTCAATAATTCCTTTAATTGAGCAAAACAGTAAAATTCAAAAATTCCTTTAATTGAGCACATTCGCATATAAATTTATGAACAAATAATAAAATTTTATAGCAAAATAAAACAAATACCCAATTTAAATTACCTGGGTCTGATGTTAACCCTTCGTTTTCCACTTGCCTTATTGACCGCTGTTGAACTGTGTAAACACTGCCCAAAACCTTGTTCCACCCTACCAACTAGGACAACTTCCTAGCTCCAGGATATCATATGGATATCCTGGCCCCCGTGCCCAAAACCTCCAGCAAACCGGTGCCTGTACTGATCCAATCCAACTACCGAACTCAACTCCCCTCTCTGCAATCCAAGAGAAACCTGCCAGAAAAATAATAATCCCGTAGAATGCCCCCCTTTCGTAAACCTCCTTCCCCTCATATCCTTCCTTCACCGCCTCTTGCATTTACTTCCTTATCCACCCATTTATTACCTTATCCCCTCATAATTAATATCTTACCCCGTTCCGTGTACATAACCTTTTTAACAATATAATTTATTAACCCCTTTTTATTTCTTTACTTAATTAATTAATGAGTTAATTAATACTTAATTAATCCTTGACAATCATGAACAAGTAATTAATAACAATTAATTAATAACAATTAATTAGTTAAAGTTATTTAAGAAATAATTATTGTTTAGCTAACTTTTAGGACAGTTAGATTATTAAATTAATTACAATTAATAATCATATACATCTATTTAAGCATGGTCGTTACATAAACAAAATACTTTTGTATGCCATAAATTGAAGAACTTGTGAAAATACAATTTTTTTTGTCATAAAACAAGCAAAAGTGTTACCCATCTTCATGATTTTACCCTTTTCTACTTATTCCTTATGTGCTACTATTTTGGATTCCAAACACTGTTTCTGATCCTCAAAAGTTTCTTCAATCCTTCTGGCTTCTTCTAGCTAAACTTTAAGCATCATGATCATCTGATCAAATTCTTTGGAGTTGGAGTTCTATGATTCTTATTTATTCTTTAGTTCTTCCTGGAGTAGATTTTTTCTTTTCTTTAAATCCATAGATATTCTATTGCACTGATCAATTGTTATCTGTAATCAACTTCTTCCTCTTCCTATTCTTCTTCTTCCGAATCTTCTTGACATGATGAACATATTTCTTCTTTTTATGTACCTGCATCTTCTTTATCACTCTCTAAATTTTTAATGGGATATTCCTCAAAGTAGAGATTTTTTGTCTTATCCCAAAGTTCTTTAGCTAATGAACATTGTCCCACTTTGTCCTTTATTGAATTAGGTAATCCTTCCAAGATAAAATCCAATGCTAATTTTTTTGTTCCTTTTCAATTCCTTCTTGGCTGCAATCTTTGGTTTCTTTGTAGAATTGTATCTTGTAACAACTGAGTGCCAAACATCATATCCCTATTCCTGTAAAAATACCTTCATTCCGCAACTCCAAAATTCATACTTCATACCCTTCTAACCATTGAATATTGGTGCTCCATTCATACTGCACTCCATGATCTACCTTCAAGTGGATAAACGGTTTTGTTGAAGGAACATGCACCTCAAAACCATACCATGTACCATATCATGTTCCAACCATGCACATCAACCACATACATCAACCATGTACCATATCATGTATCATACCATGTGCCAATTGTGCACATCAACAATGTACACCAATCATGTACATCAACACCATACCATGTACCAGTCATGTATCAACTATGTATCAAACATGAACAATAACAAGTGTCTCAACCATATACCATATCATGCCATACACCATATGCCGATAAAACAAAATACATACCAACAATGTATCTCACCAAGTAGACCTTAACCAACATGTACCGTGCATCCAATGATGTGCCTCAAGTCATAAACCAAAGCTCACAAACACATGCCTCAAGCATGCTCCTCAATATAACCAAGATGCAAACTCATAACACAATATACCAAGCCTCAAGTATGAACCATAACATGTAACCAAACCATACAAAAGATATCCAACGATGCTTCTAATAAATGTATCATAACATCACCAAGATGTACCATATCACATACTATCATTACCATGCATGTACCATAACACCATAACCATAACCATTTAAAACTTACCTCTGAATTTGTAGCTAACCTGCTATACTGTAAACTGACCTATAACTCTACCACATTCCTTAGAAACCTAGTATCAACATCCCTTCACAACCTTCCAAAACTCCTTTTACATATATGTGACTTTCTCTTCTACAACCCACAGATATATGCACTTTCCTTCATTGCATCTCGCGTACATCCACACCCTTCTGAACTAAAACTTTCAGATACCTTAGAAACTAGGGTTACACAATCTTCCTGCAACTATGATAATTTCACCTTCTACCTTCCTTCACAACCTCATAAAAATGTCATCACAAACTAGTCAAAATATCACTATACTAGACCATAACAATCACAAGATAGATATTCAATTGCAAGTGTGTTTGTACTTATGAGAGACTCCTTGAGGTGTTTAAATAATTTTTCATAGTAACCTCTCTCCTTAATTTAGGGATTTCTTGTTGCAACCACTTTTCCCTTTGACTAAGACTTGTAACTAACTAGGGGCTTCTTGACCACTCTTTGAGGCTTCCAACTTCATAAGGCCATATCTCCCTAATTGTGAGGAACCACATGGAATTCCACATATCACCAGAAATAGAAGGACATGTAATATACATATATGATAGTCATACCTAAAATTTCAGTTTCCTTGATGTCCATATTCATTAATCAACTTGGGTCCCATAACCACACCTCTGGGGCTACATGTAGACTACATCAAATATACCCAACTAAATCACCATCAATCTTGAGCATACAAATGTCAATCAATTTTCCAACATCTCTGGACCTCTCCAAGGGTTTACATCAATCTCTAAGGGTGGAAATCAATCTCCAATATCACTCTCCAATGGTTGACATCAATGAAAACCAATTTTCCAACATGTCTCTCAATTTACAAGGTAGACTTTGCCTCTTTTCCACAACAACCACTTTTATGTTTGCAAATGAAAATATAAATATGGAGACAAGTGTAAAAGTATCTAAGACACCATCAGAAAATTGAACCACTCAAATTGTAGGGGTTTTAATACATGGGAGTGCATTTTCAGTAAATCCTGGCGTGCATTTCTGCACAAGGACATAAATTACAGTTTAAAATCAAAACATGTATTTCAGAAGCGACTCCATTTTTAGTTGTGGATGCTCAAACTAGCTTGAATTAGGGTTTTATGCAACAATATAAACAATAATACTAATTATCTATATCATCATATATTGAGAACATTGTCATCTACATGTTTCTCAACCTCCTCCCTATGTCCAATGCAATTTGATATTTTTTTTCATTTTATTATACTAACGTCGGACATTTGACGATCATTCGTCACATTTCATTTCAGAACTTGGAGCTCTCATGCATCTCCACATCGACATATGTTGATGACCATTGCATCGTGCATCTTCCAAATTTTTCTCACCATATTGTTGGATCATTGAATGACTGGGCACAGTCACTCGTCACTACGTCGACATGGGTTGCTGGTAATAAAGTCATAATTTTGATGGAATTAGTGTCGGATTTCTGATAGTCCTTACACACTACTAAGTCGAAGTTATGACTAAATTCATGAGTTGAATGATGATGTTTTCTCTGGTGACGATTTCATGGAATATGACATGTGGCAGACAGATTCATCGACATGTCGATAATCATGTTATTGTCGGACTAGTGACTAATGTGCATCGAACATCTGTTTCGTACAAAAATTTCCACACACGAAACATGGTAATTTCTTACGTCTCAATTCCAACAGATGATTAGAGCATCGAGAGTGTGATGCAAGTGGTTTGACTAATAGTTGGAAAGTGGGTTTTTCGGAAGCCATACGAGAATCTTTCGGATGGGCGTCAGGACAACGTAAAAAAATGGGTCAAATTTACTAGTGTGCTGAAAGCCACACTATTTGTATTACCCAACCCCTTCATCTGACGAAGACACTATCTTAATAATATCAAAGGGATTTAATATCATTAGGGAAGTGCACATACCAAGAACACATTTCCCAACTATCTCTTTCGATGATGATACCTTCGGTTGACGTAAGAACCAAGTGTATTTTCCAATCCCCTCCTTTTCACGCACATGTGTCAGAAGGAAGATATTGGCATTCATATTCATCATAAACCAATTGTCATGAGAATATGAAGGTCAATCCCCCACCTTGTATCTCATTTAATCTATACATGCTTTTAATCAATGCACACTCCCCAAGCCAAACCCCCTATTCGTTGTCGAGACATATAGCAGATACTTCCCTATATATGTCAGCATCCCCTATTGAGAAATATTTCGACAATGACTGCATACATTAAGGAGTCTGTTTTATGCGTATGTGTCAGAAGGGGATTGGTCCCTAAACCCTTCAATAACCAATCACTGAAAAACATGTAAGACTGGTCCCTAACACAATTCCACACTCTAATCCAATCAAATCAAGTCCTTACCATGCACTATGCATGCCACGTGGCCTCATTCCATTGGAACTCCTTTCCAAAGAATGTTGTTTCATCGTCAGAGAATGAAATGAGATTATCCTCTACACTATCTGTAAGACTATCCCTATGACGACACTACCCAAGTTATTTCTTCGGGAAGTGAAGTTTTCAATACATGTTGGTTGTCGCCTTCATATGGTCTATTGATTTTCAATGACGATATCGTAGCCCTATAAAGTTAACCCTCCACGTGATTTTCAATGATGATATACAAATAAATTATCACATAGGAACTTATCAATTAATTATTTACCTACATCCTTAACATAATTATTGAGGCTAAACAAATGTTATAAAAGGTGATCATCGTGAGAAGAGTCTAAGTCCTTCAAACGTTTCGAAGCAATCATCCCTATTAATCCATCCAACAATGACACAATCAAACAAACATATATAAACTCTTCCCTTAGGCCCTGATAACACTTCTTTGATGGCACACCAACGGTAACAAGAACAAATCTTTCCTCATGAATTTAATGGAATTTGTATGAGTTTGACCAGGTCCAAGATGTAACACTCTGAAATTTATTACACATGTTAAAGGGGGAAAAGTAAAGCATAAAAATCTTGATAGAAACTTAATCGATACATTATTTAATCATGGAATCTTGTGTAAAGACTCATATTGTGGTTGCATATTTAATTTGAATTTATCTGAAGCTTCAAGCAAACATGTACGTAGAATGTATATTCTAGCTTCCATACTTTTGTGTACAATTGAATATCAAATTAATTCCGATCTTATCTGCATACACCCAATATACCCATATGACAAGATATATTGCATGCAGACCATGAAAGCGAAGAACCTCGAAGCTATTGGGCCTTCACCTATTTCCAGTCCATATTATATCACATTGACATATATGAATTTCTTCGATGGAAGGGAGCGCTGCCTAAGGTACCATGAAATCTACTGTATTTTCAGAATGAGGAGAACTCATTCGACAATGAAGACATAAATGAGTATCAAATCATTTGGAGAAGTGGTATCCACACTTTGACAGATTTCCCGATTCTCTTCCCATACAATGACATTGCACAGTGGTATTTCATCCACCTCCAGAAAGAGATAGCCACCATAGTCAACGAGTCCAAATTTTTTATTGCTTCCTTGAAACCTGAATACATTAGAATAAGGTATAAAATCCATGAACCTACAATATCACTAAACGAATCCTTTTTGTAGAAATTCGGGGTTGAGAATGAATATTTCAAGGACCTAATGGAAAATTGGTGTGTCAACGAGGAGAAACAAGTGAAATAAGGAGAAAGGTATATCCCGATGCAATATCTGAAGAGGCCATACAAGTTTCTAAACACAATGATTTGTAGGATTTATGGTGAAGAAACCAACATGCACTTCTGAATGGATTCGTTCCCTATGGAATATATGGTGGTGAAGACTAGACATGTGTTCAAATCAGAAAATATCATGGCCTTAAGTATTATCAACCACACAAGAGAAGCACTAGGTATAAAAAACCCTAGTTTTTATATGATAACATATCTCATTGATGCTATTTGCGTTTCTCATAATTTCCCCACTATGGAATGGAGTTGGACTCCAAGTCATCCCCCAATCCGTATCTACTATTAAGAATTGTGGGACGTAAATTATATGGAGTATTTTTACAGTATATGTGATTATTTCCTATCCCCTCTATGCAAGGTCATTTTTGGGATTTACCCACAAAGGATATCTTAAGGGATATCACAACCCTAAAACAAATAGGAGACTAGTATCTAAAGAAATATTACACCTATATCATGGTATATGGAAGCAATGGGCTACCACATTTGTTACCCAAGTATGTGATTGACAAGATGTTGTCTAGAGAAATTTCATACCAAATAGTGGAGAAATGGATTATAACCTATCTATCAGAGAAAAATAAGAAATACTAGCTGATCTTCCCACTGCATGTAGGGAGATATACCCCGTTAAACAAAACCCATGTAGATAAGGAAGTTGAAGCCCTAAATTAAATATGTTTGTACACAAATATCCTCAAAGGGAATGACCCACACAACATAGTGCAAGACCATTTAAAATCGGTCAAGATCACACAACAGGTCATTCATGAAGTGAATTTCATACAAGACCTCTTCAAGGGGGATTTATTTTTTGAGGATGTATTAGAAATTATACATATCGAATCATCCAAAGAAAATATTCAAAAAGGAAAGGATAAAGAGAGGGATACATCAAAAAAAAAATTCAATATGTTACTACAAAAATAAAAGGAGAATATGGAGGCTAAATAAAGAGAACAAGCAAAGAAAGACGAGGAAAGAGAAAAGAAAGATGAAGAAAGATATCAACAAAGGAATAAAGAAGAGTTGGAAAAGAAGCAGTCCAAACAAGATAAAAATAAAGATAAGTGTTGGGGCTCAGAAATGTCCTATTTTCATCCACCTTTCCCTTCATTATTCTTCACATTTCATCACCCCATTAAACTTTCATGACATCATTTTCATAAATACATTTGGGTTTCACCTTATTATTTTCCACTTTATTCATTTTAGTATTAAAAGAGAATTTGTGATTAAATGTTAGAAAATCGACATGTTTTCATATATATCTCAAAAATGTGTGATCTTTGTAATGTGTAGGAATATGAGAAGGATTAATTCAAAAGGACTTCTTGAATACTTCCTCCACCATTTCAATATTTGAGGAGATAATTGAAGCCTATTCCAAGGAGAAGATCACGGAGATTTGGTTGGCATATCTTATTCAAGATATATGAGAGATATGTGTGAGGATTTGAAGGGATTATACTTTGTAATAATGGGAAATAGGTTGAGAGAAAAGTGGATTTGTAATTATGAGATGGTTATCTTATCTTCAAGTCTCTCATGTATAAAGGAGAGTTATCTCTCTTCTGGAGGGGGGAGTAGAGTAGTAATCATTGAGGAGTAATTAGGATGGAGTTAGAGTAGTCATTAATGGTAGTCATTAGGATTTGAAAGAGAAAGGGATTCTTAGCTTTGATTCATGGTTTTGGTTTCCATGCTTTCATTATTTTGTTATGAAGATTGATTTGATTATTGTAATGTAAGATTGCTTCATTTGCATGAGCTCACATATGTTGTTGTGTCATTCAACTCTTCACATGTTGTATTTTCTTTTCCTTCATGTAATTCTCCACAACTAGATTAATGTCATTTACGCAATTTCCCATTTCTAGATTAATTTCATTTACACAATTTCTCATTCCTAGATTAATTTCATTTGTGCAATTTCCCATTCCTAGATTAATTTTAGTTCCAAGTCGTTTGCTTCAATTTCCTGCATTAGATTAATGATTGAATTTTAGTTGTAGCTTAAACATTAGATTAGATTAGTCCCACTTCAATCCTGCATATACTTTGTGTGTCCTTTGTAAGTTTACGAACCTTGGATTGACAAATTAGATAGTTGGAAAAGTACTACAACTCAATTAATACAACATTAGTTCGGCCCAATATAACAAATGCCATTCCCTTGTTATGATTGTTGTTTCTTTTGCAGGTCCTATTTTTCATTTGAACGGAACAATTGTCGTTCCCTTTGTTATGATTGTTGTTCCTTTGCAGGGGTTGTATCTCTGGAGGACGGGTATTGAAAACATAAGATAAGAACCTACATAGGAAACAAGTAAAATGCTTGTGCCAGTGCCTACCTTCGGATGATGCATAGAGGTTATATTTTAGGACATATTTAGAGCCCAACATCTTGGCGTCGTTTTCGGGGAAGGACGATGGATTGATGTATTAGTTTATTTTTCATTTCAATTCATGCAAGTATGATCTAAACGTTTTGGTAAGGGGTCATAGAAGCTCGTGAGAGGAGACTCCTCATGTTCTCCCTACCAACTAGGTAAAAGTAGTTTCAATTTCTGCAAATTTCAATTTATGCAAGAGTGTTTAATTTCTTCAAGTGTGATATAGACGTGTTGGTAAGGGGTCATAGAAGATCGTGAGAGGAGACTCCTCATGTTCTCCCTACCAACTAGGTAAAAGTAATTTCAATTTATGAAAATTTCAATTTCCTCAAGAGTAGTTTCAATTTCTGCAAGTGCGATCTACATGTGTTGGTTCTAAGGGTCATACAAGCTCGTGAGAGGATACTCCTCAGTGTCCCTACCAAATGTCAAGAGCATTTAATTTCCGCAACTATGAAGAGTAATTATTCTATGTTTTAGCAAGAGTGTTTTTATTTAAGTTTTTTCATTTTGATTTAGGTGTTGTAAGAATCCTCTTTTAACATGGTTTAACAATGAATGTCATCTTGGAACTACTCACTCAAATCCTGGAAGATGTCGGGATTTCCTCTTCCCAAGAAGAGGAGATATTGACAAGGATCGAATATTCAAACACTCCTCCAGAAATAATTGAAGATCCAACATCGGAAGACTCTTATGCATCCAATGACGAACAATTGACCGAAAAGGAGATCGAGGAAGATGAAGAGGAGTTACAACATGATCTGAGTGAGGAACAACGCGCCTATGAAATCCTGATCGAACAGCGGTTTCAAGCGAGTACTAGGTAAGATCCATTTAGTTTTTCTTTTTATTTTTTTAATTAATAATTTCAACACCTAATGTCACACGTTCGTATATATTTCCGGTTGTCATTTGCGAAATTGAAAGACAACATTTTCTTATTACTGTTGCGTGCATGGCTACATTTGCTATTTGACTACACGTAACTAATCTCTCATTTTTAATTAGTGTAGTCTAGGTAGGATTTTATTATCAAGTCTTTTATTTGTTAGAATAAGTATGCTCTCCTCCATGCTTCGTGCGATCGCGAGGATCCGAAAGTAGGATATCTTTAACTTTTTTAGGAATGAATAAATTGATGTTTTGTAAACACGCCTAATCTATTTCATCCTTAATTTGAAAATCATTTATCTCCACTTGCTAAAAAGAAAAAAATTCTTTCAATTTGTTTTACATTTTTCAGTTTATTTTTTAGAAACAAATATAAAAATAAAACAAATTTTAACTTAAAAAAAAAAAATGTTGCATGTCCATATTGTACCTGCAAATAAGAACAATAAAGCATTAGTTGAATAGAAAACAAATTGACTTGTAAGTTTAGGCAGATAAATCCTTTGAGCTTTTACTTGAAATTGTATCATGCTTTTTGTTGTTGCTCTTGTTTTAAACCTACTTGCATAGAGACCTGAAACTTATAGACATTTGATCTCACACGTTAGACCTGCTATAAAAGAATAAACATTTTTTCAATCTACTTCATACAATGCAACAATGCAAGGTGGTGTTTTGAGAAAACAAGGTTTGGTGATCGATCCTGATGGTTGGCAGCAGCATGAGAGGTCGAGAGAAAAGATTTTTGTAGTTGAAGAGGGAGGTAGAAATCAAATATTTTTTTCCAGAAAGGCTTGGTGAACCTAACTACACATATTACATGTGGACTGGAGCTACTGTGAGGCAAAATGCTTGTTTTTTTTTGGGGCTACTAAGGTCTTTTGAATAAGTTGTATCTTTCTATGGAAAGTAGATAAGCAATGAAGTAGAAACGAGCCAAGAATATTAGTATTCTATTTTCTCGACCTTTCTCATCCTCTCTTCTATTATTTCATTTGGTCATCGATGCTATATCCATGAATTCAGTTACTGTGGGGTTCATCCACCAAAATATTCATTTCTAAAAATCCCAATCAACTATCCGTTAACACTATCCGAGAGAGATGGAGGCAGTTACTTATTGATCATGAGCTCCAACAATGACTGAATATTATTTAAAGAAATTTCTGCGATATGATATTCACTCATATGTCCAACCGAATACAGAGATTTTTCTGTGGGAGGTTGCAAGACTAAATCCGATTTGATTGTACCAATTTTATTTGTAGCGATCTTCTTCCATATTGGCGATATTATTCCCAAACCGTCATATTCAAGGCTATATCTAAATTTAGGAAGGGATATTGTGTTTCTAATAAAACAAACAGACTACGAGTCTGCCACGAGGGAACGAGTAGTATCAACACCTGATTGATTGGGATATGGTTGTCATGGATCTACACTTAGTATAGCACAACCATGAGTCTTGCTGCTTCCTACAATTACAGAGAGATACCATGATGAGACTACCAAAAGTAGATCTCAATCTATAAAAATATCATCACAAATTCATATCTGATCTGTGCAGTGGAAACCAGTATGAGAACGGACCAGTCGACAGACACCACTTGTAAAATTCACAATGGCCTCTTTGTATTCTCAGCCGAGTGCGTTTCCTGAGAGGCTGATGTATTATTGGAATGGCGGGTGGAATGTGTTTTTAGTTGAAGCTTTGAATTCACTAACAAAGGCATTCTGAGTTGGCATGCCCCCTTCTGAAGTAGTAATAAACGGATCACCTTACCTCATCGATTCTTTGCGCATGCTGCAAATAGATTTGAGGAGTTATAAATGAAATGGAATTGTGATGGTGACTTGATAATAAAATCTAGCCAGATATATTAAATGGTTCTAAGATCATTCATCAATGATGCCAAGATAGTTTTTTTTTTATAAGGTGATTTTAGGTTTACGTTCATTTCATGATTATGGTGATGTTGGTTGTAAAATGATTTTGTTTATGAGATGATATTTTCATCTAAGGAATTAGAATCCATCTAGAGCAGAGATCGATAAGGCCGGATATCCCTCTTCAGGTGACTGTGCAGTAGTTTGGAGGGCAGGCAGATCCTAAGTATCATCAATGTCGGTTCGATTGGATACGTTTGTTGTGGATCTAATCTATCTCTTCGGAGGGGGGGAATGGTAAGTAGATGAACGATCGAGCAAGCAGGGTAATCCATAATAAGTATCACCATATCATGTTTTTCATGAGAGATTGAGAATGGTGATGGCCAAGGTTATGATGCGCGTCGTGATTTGGGCAGTAGTGAACAGAAGAACAACACAGGTTAGCTAGACGCATGTAAATTTTGTTTTCAATGCATATGGGAAGGCCAACCCTGGGAAAGCCAACTCTCACGAAGCTCCTGGTGCTCTGGCATGGAATTGCAAAATTCATAAAAGAGTAATCTGCTCATTCTAGGACTGGTTGATCACGTTGGCCTGAGTTGAGCTTGTTAAGATGCAGTATTAGTGTTTGGTTTGGCATGTTTTGCAGTTTAGGTTGGGAATTTTTCATTTTTAGCTTCCAGTTTTTATTATTATTGCATAATAAAATGAACAACACTCCATTAAGTATGTATATGATCTTAATATAAGTACAAGGAAAATCATTACAAATTTGGAGTGATTAAAAAAAAAAAAAAAACATTAATCATAAAAAAAAATTTATTTATCTGTTTGTTTTATTATAGAATTTTATTTCAGTTTGCTTTGTTTTATTATAACGAAAAACAATATAAAAGTTTGTATAATAACAAAACAAATTTTTTTATTATAATAAATTGTTTTAAATTTTATTTTCTTTGTTTAATTATAAAAAAAAAAAAAAATCAGATCAAACATAAAAATAATAAAAAATTCATAAAAGAAAAAGAAAAAGAAAAAGCTTTAGCAAATAGATTTCAATTAATTCTTGAAAACTAAATCGGAGTCATTTTTTTATTTTCATTTATGCTAACTTGGCTCACTGAGTCACTTCAACAATGATCGACGACAGAACTTACGCACAAAGGGAAACATGTAAAACAAACTTTATTTTTGAATTTGATCTGATCACATTCGTACTTATCCCTACATTTCATATTTTTTGAAGCTCTCACAATTTTCATGCAGGATTTGTACTAAGTTTTTTTCAGGTGCATAGATGATCACCTCTTGCTGCTGAAGTGATTTTCAAGAATAAAAAAACTTTTGAAAAATAAAAACATTATTTATTGACTGCTTGAAGGCGTTGATTCTCATTCTACACATTATGGTGTTCGTTGTTACACAATGACCATTCATAAAAACATCTTGCGTCATCAATTATTTCTTCCCATTTATCCTTCAAAGTAGATTGGTCATCCCTGTGTTGAATCCCATCTTCCATTTCCTTGTCGTTCATGACTTCGCACATGCCTATCTTTCTGATTCACATACATCTCTTTATCCTTTCCCGCTCATTTTCCCTTGTCAATAAAACTATCTAGCTCCCTTGCCATAAACATTGTTTCTACTAAGATCTTTCCTATAGTCCTACCAATCTTTTTATCCAACTCACGTTGATTGATGTGGGATTACTTAAGGCCCACCTTTCAACAAGTCTTTCCCCATCGACACCAACACCTTATCTGGGATATAGACTAGAGTCCATTTTGAGTACCTCGAGGCTTGCATGCCTTAAAGGAAATTTCTCTCGCTGACAATCATGGGAATACATCAATGTTCCTTGATTATTAAATATTGCAAGTGCCTCGGCATCAACTCATTCATTCGCACTTCGCAATATGTACTCGAGTACCTTGGCACTCATTGACATCAATGGTGATTTTGCCTCGCATTGGTTAACGAAATTCATCAATGGTCGGTAATCCAATGAATTCTCTTCATGATTGACATCGACACATCCATTCACATGATTAGAATTATACCATTGGGTTGTAGTAGGTGAAGACTATACACTTTTTCCTAACTTCCTCAACAGTTACAATAGCATGACTTCAGCTATCTGAGAGTACTACAGTTCCACTTTCGTATTTCCTCTTTTCCATGATTCATTCAACAGTAGTTCTGATTCCTCCACTTCACATTTTCTAATCTAGCAGACAACAGTAGCAACTACAGTAGAAGTCACTTTTCACATGACCTTGCAACAATGACATCTTCCATTCTCCAGCAGCTGCATCAGTCATATTCCCATTGCATAGTTCATCAACATTTTGGGTAAGTGGAGGTATGTTATTTTATAAACTTTAATCATATAATTTCTCAACTGCTAGCAATGAATATTTTGGAAAATTCCCTCACCAAGTTCCCTTTCCTTTTCAATTCTATGCCTTATGCCATGTTTCATGAGGACATGCAACTAGTTCAGTTGGGGGGTAGGGAACTTTATTCACTATTATCACTCCATTTTTCCACTACCATCATTCCATTTTTCCTCTCATTTACCATTTATGAATATTTATTTTCCAACATTTATTTTCCAACGATACTCTGTTGCACTTTGCTTCATAAGCATTGATATACATATTGGCATGATTAACAAATATATACATATAAAAGGGGCTTTCTTATACTCAGTGATGTTTCCTTATGGACATTGATAGCATATATTTTCTATTAAGAATATGGGAAAATTATTATCATAACAGCAAGAGAACAAATAACGAAACGGATTTTGTTAACACAAGAACCAACATTCTTTATATTCATGGTTTTCACACAAGAACCAACCATGAGAAAATTTCAGCTGTTACTCATGTAAATCCCATCCTAGAAACATTCATTATAATCACTCAAAGCCAATGTTCAGATGCAAAAAATTATTGAGAATATCCATGCATGGTTGCATGAGGACATGCAACAAGTTAAGTTGGGGGGTATGTTTGGGCTCAGAAATGTCCTATTTTCATCCACCTTTCCCTTCATTATTCTTCACATTTCATCACCCCATTAACCTTTCATGACATCATTTTCATAAATACATTTGGGTTTCACCTTATTATTTTCCACTTTATTCATTTTAGTATTAAAAGGGAATTTGTGATTAAATGTTAGAAAATCGACATGTTTTCATATATATCTCAAAAATGTGTGAGCTTTGTAATGTGTAGGAATATGAGAAGGATTAATTCAAAAGGACTTCTCGAATGCTTCCTCCACCATTTCAATATTTGAGGAGATAATTAAATCCTATTCCAAGGAGAAGATCATGGAGATTTGGTTGGCATATATTATCCAAGATATATGAGAGATATGTGTGAGGATTTGAAGGGATTATATTTTGTAATAATGGGAAATAGGTTGAGAGAAAAGTGGATCTGTAATTATGAGATGGTTATCTTATATTCAAGTCTCTCATGTATAAAGGAGAGTGTTCTCTCTTCATGAGGGGGGAGTAGAGTAGTAATAATTGAGGATTAATTAGGATGGAATTAGAGTAGTCATTAATGGTAGTCATTAGGATTTGAAAGAGAAAGGGATTCTTAGCTTTGATTCATGGTTTTGGTTTCCATGCTTTCATTATTTTGTTATGAATATTGATTTGATTATTGTAATGTAAGATTGCTTCATTTGCATGAGATCACATATGTTGTTGTGGCATTCAACTCTTCACATGTTGAATTTGATTTTCCTTCATGTAGTTTTCCACTCCTAGATTAATTTCATTTACGCAATTTCGCATTTCTAGATTAATTTCATTTATGCAATTTCTCATTCCTAGATTAATTTCATTTGCGCAATTTCCCATTCCTAGATTAATTTCAATTCCAAGTTGTGTGTTTCAATTTCCTGCATTAGATTAATGATTGAATTTCAGTTGTAACTTAAACATTAGATTAGATTAGTCCTGCTTCAATCCTGCATATACTTTGTGTGTGCTTCGTAAGTTTACGAACCTCATATTGACAAATTAGATAGTTGGGCAAATACTACAACTCAATTAATACAACATTAGTTCGACCCAATATAATGAATGTTGTTCCCTTGTTACGATTGTTGTTCATTTTGCAGGTCATGTTGTTCATTTGAATGGAACAACTGTCATTCCTTTTGTTATGATTTGTGTCCCTTTGCAGGGGTTGCATCTCTAGAGGATGGGTATTGAAGACGGAAAGTAATAACCTACGTAGGAAACAAGTAAAATGATTGTGCCAGCTCCTACCTTCGGATGATGCATAGAGGTTGTATTTTAGGACATCTTTAGAGCCCAACAATAAGGATCAAGTCATTGAGAAGGATGTTGAAGGAAATTAAAAGAACACTGAGAAGAAAACCAAAGCCAAAGAAAATATGGATCTTGACAAGAAGATAAAGGAAGATAAAGAGAAAATGATATTAGTAGCTGAAGATGAAGAGAAAAGGAAGAAAGAGGAAGAGGAGTAGAATAATGTAGATGAGTCATAGGGGAAAACATGGGAAGAAACATAGATGGAAAATAAGAAAAAGCAAGATGAACTAGACAAATTTTTGGCAAACCAAAGCAACATCATAGTCATAGTCCCTATTGAAGAATGTACTCCCCTAGAAACTATCCATGGAAATCGTTCCTACACATATAAGGAGATGGGTTAGATTAAGTTGTAGTAGTTTAAGGGGATTATTATTACAATCATAAAACTAGAGCCATTGAGAGAAGAATAAATAAAATAAAAATGGGAGAATCAATGCTTAAACAAGAATCCTCTAAAAGAAGCATCAAGTGGAAGTCAGGAAAAGACCCAAAGGAAAGTGCTATATTGAAAAAATCATCCCTCAATGCATTTGTTGGTGAAAATGCCATGTCATTTTATGAGATTGGAGAAGCATTGGATATGTTTAGAGCCAGGGTAGCCAAGCTTGAAGTAGCTATGAATACCATTAGAGATAGCTTAGCCAGTGATTTCAAGAAATAAGCCAACATAGTAGAATAGATGTGTAAACTAGAAGTACAAAGAGATTTTCAACTTTAAGGGAGCAAGTTAAATGCTGAGTTTGAAGAGAGGGCCAACATAAATTAGAGATTACATTAGGAAGAGATAGAATCTCTCAAGATTAATCATTCAAAGGAAATGGAGCAGCTCAAGACCACACATGCAAAAGAGATGACAAGATTGCATGCAAAATGTTTGGAGGTAAGCATTTATAGTGAGAAACTAGAATACATGGTCTGGAATTTACATCAAGATAATCAACTTTTGGAAATGATTGTAGAAGAAAGAGAAAAGGGAGCTATCATTGTGGAAACAATCAAAGAAGAATCCGATGATGCTAATGAAGAACTCAGAGGTGTACATAAAATTTTCTTTTGTTTATTGAATGAAATCCAAAGAAACATAGGATACCACCTCAAGATAGGAGTGCATATGGAAAACATAAAGGGACAATACCAAAAGGTTCAAAGTGCCCATTAAAAAATCATACACTAACAAGAGGTGTATGATAATCCACCTAATACCTTGACATTCTACACAACCATGCATGAGATAAAATATCAAGTCCTCTTTAATACTGGGAGATCCATCATGAATGATATCAAAAGCACCTAAGAAGAAATCATCAAAGGCTACAAAAGACTATGGAGAGCATCATAAATCATACTTGAACAATTTGGGATAGATACCATGGAATATTTAGAGGAAGAAATGTCAATTGAGATGAAGATAGAATATGTGGAAAATTGGAGGAATATCGATAAGAAAACTATTGAAGCAATCGAGGAAGTGAATAAAGAAGTCATGGAAGAAAATATTATAAGGCCAATCAAACTGACCTGACTAGCCAAAGACTTCATGCAACAAACTGAGCAGAGCAAGAAGTTATAAGTAATAATTCTAATCTATGACAGTGAGATAGACCTTGAAAATATGAAGATGGGAAGAATAAATGCTATCTTGAAAGAATTCAAGCTTTGGAAGGAATATAGAGAAAACATGTAGCAACCAAAGACCTCTTGATTATTGTATTTTGTAATGAAATTTCTTCATTTTGATCATGTGTGATTTTGTAAAGTACCAATTTGGAATGTGAAACAAAGTATTGTAACTATCATTTGATATGATGACAGTTACAAAATGTGAACAACCTCCTCTTATTTTATAAAATAGTTTGTTGTAATGAAAGATGGACTTAAGTTCCCTTTGTAAATGATGGAGAGTACTTATACTTCAAAATTAATAAAGAGCAAGATGCATTCAAGAAATATGTGGTTACGGTGAATGTATATGAGACACTTCTTTATGCATTTGTCTTCTACTAGAGTATTACATAGATCTGTTGTATGAATTAATTCTAAATTTTTTTCTTAATACTCATGTTATTATATGTTTCCTTTTGAATACAATTATAACATTATGAATGTATAGTGCAACTAATTGTGGATGTATATGTAATATTGTTATTATCATTTATTATTGATATATATGAATTCTTTCTGATCTTGATGGAATTGTTTTTTACTGTATTCAATCTCAGTTAGTGTTGGTATGATATCTACTCTTATATTAGTCTTGAGGATTCTTTATGGGGTATTTTTCTTCTAATTTACCATTACAGATTGACCCTAGTTCATATTTAATAAGCTTCCCAACAAAATCCCTTTAAGACTATCGACCCCCTTGGTAAACTAGAAGGAAACGCAACACACACAATGTACTGTGTGGTCTCACCCAAGATAGATACATGGGTGGATGCAATACTCAGGTGTTTCCAACCTGAGACTAAGTGAGATTTGTGGTTGTGCGCTGTAAAATTTATTCATTCAATCCAACATCTAGTTATAACATTCATTTTATGCATGCATGTGGAATACCAAATCTACTTAGTTTCTTCATTTATCTATCATTCATCAATCAATCAGACATAAATATGCATTCATTCATTCACATAACATAGTGTTACCATGGTTCACACCCTCATGGTCTATGTCCACAAAGATCTGACTTTCGAGCTTTCATTATAGTTTAGAAATATATCACGCCACACATTGTTACAATCTTAGTTCTCCCTCTTTTCCACAAGATCCTTGATCCATGCGAGGCTAAATAGATCACACCAGGATCCTCAGCCTGCCATCTAACCCTCGAGATTGAGTCACTCACTCATTCCCTAGCTCACCATATTAATGACTCATAAAGTTCTTACAACTCTCTCTATTTTTTTCTCTCTATGTGTGTCCTCCCTATCACCGCACCCATTTTTCTCCTAAGTACTACTTATTTATATCCTTCTCTCACCAACCATTACAATACATTACAAAAAACCTAAACCTAGCATTGTTAGGTCTTCCTTGCATGTTCTCTTCACCTGCTTCTCTTACACATGCTTCTTTTCCTTCCAACTATATTTTCCTCCTTGCATGCTTTTCCTCCAAAAATAGCCTTTCTTCTTGGTTGGGCCTGCACCCAACAGGCCCCCAACATTGACATGTGGCTTGTCCCAAGCCACCTAAACCTTGTTTTCTTCTTTGATATCTCCTGTGAGAGCCTAAAACTTCTCTATGAATTCCTTTTCTTGTGTTTGAGACTGTGTGGTATTCTCCGTGAGTGAATCCAATACCTGCACTACAATCTCATCATTGATCATCTCTACGCACTCTGCCTAAGTTTGTGCCATGTTATTATTTGTGTCTTCTACTTGCGCAATGATCTCTGATACCCACTCTTGGAGAGGTTCCATTTGAGCTTAGCACTCCTTCTTTTGTGTCTACACGGGTATGAGTTCTTCCTGCAACTTCTTCATATCCTGCGCTCCTTTGACGCACTCAATGATTGACATTTTATTCTTCCTCTACTTGAGGTCATGGATAGATGCACTTATCCTTTCTTCTTCTTGGTCCCACTATTGGACCTGTTGATCCTCTTCCAGCTTCATTCATAGTTGTGTTTCCTTCTCAAACAAGTTGGCCGATGCACGGACTTGTTGCTCCATTTACTCTATCTGCATTGTTGATTCCTACTTCCTCTACTCCTTCACCTCTGGGGGAGTGGTAGGTATGAGTTGTTCCCAGAGGTGCTTGATCTCTTTCCTGTATTGATTGATTGTCTGCATAATCTGATAAATATTATGTGTCGTTGTGATCTTTGTTGTCTGTACACTCTTTGGTATTTTCTCATAGGCTACGAACAATCCCTACTCTGACCTATCCATGCAGTATTTCTCATATTTGGTCTTGATCTTGACCTGCTCGAGAAAAAATTCCAACTCTTCTCTATTGTCCTTTTTCTGATGAAATTCCGTTGTGTTTGTTCATGCGCATGACTATACCTCCTGCTTGATGCTAACTTGCAATTTATACAAGGCCTTGGTTGGTATATTCATCATTACCAATTGTATTTGGGCCAAATCCTTCAAGGGTGTCTGAGCCACAATTTCATCCATGCAAAACATATTTGGTTGTGACATGAAATGTCGAGCTTGACTATGCTATCGTCTAGATCCTATCCTACTCACTTGATCCATCCTCGATTCCTGTCTATGATGCTGTTGAGACTGATTCTATTCCTCTGCCATCCCTCTGTGTTTATCTAATTTTCTCGAGGAGATGCCTCATGTTTTCCATCTCATCCTGCATCCTATCCCTTTAGCATTGAGCTTTGTCAAAATATTTCATTGTACGATCCTAGACCATCTGGGCCACAAGGTCTGGATCGTCCTCTGTGGTTGTGTATTCTGGTGGTTTTTTTGCTCCTTATCTTTCTTGCGTGCACCCCCCGTTTGTAAGACTGACCTCTTGGTCTATCCTTTCTCTTATTGAGTAACACTTGATGTGGTTCCCTATGTTGTCTCAGTCTGTTTTCCCTATTCCTGTGGTGCCTGGGTGTTGTTCTTCTTCCCCTCCTGGGTTCCTTTCTTGGACACACCCCCTTTATTTTGTTGTGCCTGGTTTTGATTTGTCCTTGGCTTCTTGGGAATTGTTTTGTATTCTCCAGGTGTTTGTTCCTGCCTGACCTCCACCTCCTTATATGGGGGCATCTCTTGATTTATGACTAGAATCCTCCAATCATAGTCCCAATACATGATGGCCATTTATACGTCCTCTTCCTTGATGTAGTACTGTAGTTGTAGCCATTGGTTGTCGAGATCCTTCCGTTCTTGGATCCACATTGTATGCATGTTTTATTTTAAGTTGGCTATTCCCTGATATTGTGCGACCACCTCTGGTGTGAATCGCCAAGTGTTGGAGATGCTTTCCTGCAAGTCGTTATAATATCCTTCAAACATGCCTATATTTTCCTTTTTTTTCTTAGGGTCTGAAGTGATCCCAAATGATAGGTATAGTGTTGTGTGGAAAGGATTGGATCTTGCGGAAAAGAATGAATATTTTGGCTCCTTCCATCTGACCAAGGTTATTAGGATGAGTAGCCATGAATATTGAAATTATGTCCCCAGGTCCTGCACATCCTTCCAAACTTCCAGGAACAGATTCAAAAGATATAGGACCTAGATGAGTGTGGTTCCCTGTGCACACTATGTTGTAGCCGCAACGACCCCAGGAAAGATTTCCTCCTTGGGGATTTTCCTGAGTAATTTTCATGCCATGATTTTTGTGGCCATCCTTGTGGCTGCGTCACTAATGCGCTTAATTATGATTCCATGTGACCCCCTTTCTGTACCATAATTATTCTTCATTTCCTCGACTAGTGGCTTCTCCTTCGTCTTGTCATCAAGGAAATGCACGGGTGTCTCCCCCCATGTTGGTAGCCCTATGATGTATGAAATGATATCTAAATCTATTGAGATGATATGTTCCATCCACAAGTATCCTCCGTGGGTGACTTCCATCAACTGCTTGACGCAATTGTTTGCATCTCGACCCCTCCCAAAGAGTGGGATGTCCAATAGGCCTACAATCCCAGTTTTGCAAGTCTATCTATCCATTGTCTTGGTTGGTTAATTGGTTCGCCAAAGGGTCCTAAACCCATAGTTTCCATCCGTCAACACCGTGGTCTGAGTACCAAAATTTATCCGTGTCCGTCACACCGTGGTCTGAGTACCAAAATTTATCCAGATGGCCTAACATGTTGCCTACGACATGAACCCCTTATAGAAATAACAACAAGACTATGACTATGGTGGCCTACTTGCGCGATGATCTTACTACTGGTTGTTTTCCCTTGTACTGTGGTGGCTGAATCGAGGTTCCAACCTCCATTTTTCTCTCTTCTGCATACTCGTCTGCTTGGTTAGTGACATCTTCCATTGTTCCATTCTGTGGCTATTTTGGCATGGTTATGTGTGACCTTTATAGTGCGGCTATTTCTACCTGGTTCGGGGCCATCCCATTGACTCTCGGGGCTTCTTCAGGGTTTTTGAGGTGCGAATGATTTCCTGCATCCTCAACCTGTTGGCCCTATCCTATTTTCATCATATAATTATCCATGCCCACTGGTACTTTCTGCTGGGTTTCCTCCACCACTGGTGTGGGGATTTCTAGTACCATGTTGGGTGACGATATTTCATCCAAGTTGATGACTTCTAGAGGTTGAGGTGGTTGATGTTTTCTTCCCTGTGGCTATGGTGGTGGTATGACATTTCTTCGAGGTCATCTACAATTCTGGCTCGACTCTCCTAGTTTGGGTGGTGCCATGGTGGTAAATATGTTCTCCGCCGATCTTAGTGGGCTCTGTAACCTCAACAAGCTCACTCTCTTCTTTGTATACTCTATTTCTCTATGATTTTCTCAGTTTCACAATAACCCTTCCAATCCTGGCATGCTTCCCTTATATATAAATCGTGTGAAGATTCTCGGATACATTGCCCAAGTTGCATTTTGAATGTAATGGCGCTTCCTATGTACTTTCCATTGAATTCCCTTGCCATTTCCAGTTGGTGCTATTAATGGAGTGTCCCGTCAATCGTTCTTTTCATTTAATTTTGATAGCCGTCATCCATTGGTTCTTATTTTTCATACCCTCCATTTCCGTTGTTTCCGCCTTTTAGTGACCGTTGGTCTTTTATCCATCGTGCTTTATTTTTCAGGTGGGCGTGCTCATTCTATTTTCTGCGTGTTATGCCTTTGTTGCTATATTTTGATTTATGGCCCGATAACCCCTCTATTTTTTTTTTAAGTGCTAGGAAGCTGACTATCCCTATATAGCTTCAGTCGAATCCCATTGATCATCCCTTTGATTTATGTTCCTCTTAAATCCTTCAAATGTACAACTCCCCCATCTATGACACTCTTTACATCGTATGGTCATAACCAATGCATTCTAAGTTTTCTTGGGTGCTGAAGAGATTTACTGTCATACACCAAGACTAAGTCTCCTTTCTTGAAATTTTTCCTATTGATATGTCTATCATGCTAATATTTACCTTTATTTCTGTACTTCTTGGTTAAACCCTACTAGAATCCTATCTTCCTCCATGATCATCAATTGATTTATCCTTTCATGTAGTGCACCTCACTCTATCATGTTCGTAATTGTTGTTACGCGTAGACTGGGTACCAAAAATTATAATGGCACCACTTCTTCTTGTCCATACACCAATCTGAATGTTGTCTACCCTGTCAAATTTTTTCATGTGGTCATGTATGCCCACATTACTGCTAGTATATTCAAGTCCCAATCGTCCCTATTAACGTTGCAGATATTTTTTAGTGCATTCTCGAGGATTTTGTTAAAGGCTTCCACTGTTCCATTTGCTTGAGGATGGTATGGTGTACTCTTTTGATGATAAACTACAAACTCCTCAGTCATAGCTCTAATAGTGTTGTTAATGAAGTGAGTTCCTTGGTCACTCATCAAAATCCTTGGGCATCCAAATCTAGTGATCACTTGCTCAAACAAGAAGTTTGTTGCTTTCTCTATGCTGCAATCTTTTACTAGTCCTTCTTCTACCCATATTTTCAAGTATTTTGTTGCAGTGATAATGTACCTCGCTCCTGACCTTTTTGGTGGTGGGTTAATTGGTCCCACAAAATCTCTTTCCATTTTTCGAATACCTAGAAGGTTACCTTTGGTCTCAGGGGAATCTCGTTCCTTCTATTCAGATTACCAACCCTATGACATAAATCACATTTCTGGTAGTATTCCTTTGAGTATCTGTGAATAGGTGTACACCATAGTCCTACGCACAATACCTTTTGCATGGTATATTTTCCTGCATAGTGTCCTCCTGTTGTTCCCTCATGGGATTCTACTAAAATCCTAGGTCTTTCATGTTCTAGCACACATCTTCTCAATATTATATCCGCACCCATTTTGTATAAGTGTCCTGCAATCAATTGATAGTTTGCAACCCTGACTACTAGGTTTTTCTTCTGTAGAGTGTTCAATTCCTATGGCACAGTCCCTATACTGAAGTACTAGATGATGTCTGTGAAGTATTCATTGACTATCTGGACTGAAAACAGTTGTGTGTTGAGCAATTTGTCCTCTAGAGTCGTAGGTTCCTCCCCATTAGTGATCCTTGACAAGTGATCAGGTCTTGTGTTCAACTTCCCTGGTTTGACTATCAATTCAAAGTCAAATTCCTGGAACAACAATAACCGTCTACAAATTCTCCCCCCCAACATTATCTTGTTGATGAGTTATTTGAGCGTTGAATGGTCTGTGAACATTTTGAAATGTTTCCCCAATAAATAATTCCTGAACTTATGAAGTGTGTAGACCATAGCTAAGCCTTCCCTCTCCGTGGTATTGTAGTTATGCTCTGATTATGACAGATTTCTGCTAGTAAATGTTATAGGATGGTCGAATTCTCTTGATCTTGGCTGCACTAGTATAGCTCCAAGTGTTATGGTTGATGCATGTACATGGACATGGAATGTCTTTTCCCAATATAGGAATACTAGTATTGGTGCAGTTACCATCTTCTCTTTCAGGGTTTCCAATCCGCGCTGATAGTCCTCATTCCACTTAAACTTGTTGTCTTTTCTTAGCAATTTCTCCATTGGCGCACTGATATGCGCATACCCCTTTATAAACATCCTATACTATCATGTGTGTCCCAATGTCACTCTCAATTGGTGGACTGTTTTTGGTGGTGGTATATTAACAATTACTGCAATCTTGGCATGATCTACTAGAAAGCCTTGCTTGCATACTATATGGCCTAATAATAACCCAAAAGGTTTTCCAAAGATGCAATTCTTGATATTTAACGGTATATGACACTTCCTGCATCTTTCTAACATCATCCGCAAGACCTCTACATGTTATTTCAATGGACTATAGACTGTCGAATTGTCCAGATATACCTCTAAAAACTGGTGGATGAATTCTTTGAATGCAACTATGAATACTCTAGAAAATATTGCTGGTGCATTCTTCAATATAAATGACATGAATGTATATTGGTATGATCCCCATTCTGTGGAAAAAGTGGTATTGTATCTTTCTTCTGGTGTTATCTTGATCTGATGGTATCCTAAGAATCCGTCGGTGAATGAATAAATTTCCTGTCCTCCTACATTATCCAAAACTTCATATGTGAAGGGAGTAGGGAACGGGTCATGTAGGCATGCATCGTTAAACTTCCTCAAGTCGAGACATTTTCTTATCCCCCCTTGTTTCTTCTCTTTAAACCATCGAGCTTACCCATTCTGATTCCTCTACAAGTTCTATGATTCCAGCCTTCAACATCCTATCGATATTGGCTTTGAATTTTTTTTTATATATGGGGTTTAGTCTATATGGTCATTGTTTGATCAGTCTTTCCTCATCTCTGAGTGGTATCTTCATTTCTCCTAGCTCTCCTGCAATGCCTTTCATTTCTATGAACTTCATTGGGAACAGGTCATTGTATTCATGTAGTAACTCTGTTATGCTTTCCACTATTTTCTCATCCCAGCAGTCTCAAATGCTGGCCATTTTTGGGTTCTCAATTGTCCCAATGTTGAATTTCTTCACCTTGATCGACACAACAATTAATTCTAATTCCAACGATGGACCTTCCACTTCTCTTTCTCCTTCACCTTCCTCAATCTGAATATCATGTGGATCATATTCATTTGGTGCTTCTTCCTGCACGTGGTATCATGACAGTAGTTCTTTTATTGTCTGTCTATTTTGTTGTTGTTCTTCTGTCATGAGTTCAAATTTTGGTTCATTAATGAATATCACCCCTCTGATTTGTTTAAGTGTTGTGTCTATGTTGGGGTTCTCATGCTCAAATGAGAAAGTGATTGTAAAGTTTTTCTATAATATTGTCTAACTCATAGTTCCTCTACGCAGTTCCTGGTCTGTATACTAGTTCACCAGGATGCACTCTAATGTGTGACCAAAATGATGAGGCCAGTCCTCTAGTGGTGTCATTTTCCATAGCAATCTGCACTTCTTCAAGTGTTTTGATGGTGCCCCCTGTCCATCATATTTTTGCAGTTGGTTGCTTCCTTGGTCTGCACCAAACCTAATGCGTAGTAACCACTTACATTGGTACCAGTGTTTAATTGTTTCTTTGTGTGCACCCCACCATGTTGCAGGTGTTTCCTTGAGTGTTATATACATGACTAAGAGCCTCTAATTTTATACAACTTCATGTGCGTACCATGTTAATAATGCTTCTAGGTCATTCACCCCATGGAAGCTGGGAGGTTCCCTTATCTCCTTACCTACCCATCTCACTGCACGGTATATTCTTGCGCATCTTCTTGCGGAGACTTCGTGTAACCTCTGCTGCCAATTTTCTAAGCCCATATCTAAGTCTGATGCACATGAGGTGATACTTTGACAATTGAGTACCCCATTTGAAATTGGGTTCACGTAATCTTCATCTCACGCAGTTGTTCTGTACAAATGGTTAATTTTCTCCAGGTATAAGAAAGTAGGTTCTACAAACCTTTCCCCTTTCGATGGGTCCATTGGTGCAATGACTCTATATTCTCCTGACTTGAAGGTCATATTCCTCATATTTAAGTTGAATATGGCCTGGTTATCAAATGCCCAATCCAAGATAAGAAATTCAGTATAAGGTGTTTTTCCATCCACTATCTCGATTACTTATAAGTCGGCTTTAGTCCCCACTCCTTTTAGTCTTCCAATTGGTAGAACTCTTTGTTAATTTGCTAGTTTCAACTGAACAAGTGAATATCCTAATGTGGGTTCTCCCATAAATTTCCATGTCTTCTTGGGTAGTACATTTACTTTGGATCCTAAGTCCATTATAATATCTCCCATTTTGAATTCTCCAATGTTGGCATTCAACCTGAATTCCCTACTTGTTCTCCTCCTTGTGTATAGGTGATTGATTGTTTTCTTTTATTTCTTTCCTTCTGCTTCTATGCTACATATTTCTAGCATATTTTGTAATACTTCAACATAGGATGGATCATTTATTAGTCTAACACATTATTTCAAAAAACCCTTAATCATACTTGTCCTAGTGGTTGTGTTTCATTTTTGTGATCTCATGATAGAGGCATCTCATATGATGGTACTTCATTATTATACTTTGCAGTTGATGTAGATGCAATGTCTGGATTCATGAATTCTTCTCTATCTTGAATATCTCCTTCTCAGTCTATACATCAAACTGCTTCGTTGGTTTGACATTATTCTTCACCCATTGGTGTTGTATTGGCTCTTGTCTTACCGTGTCGTTCCCTGTTTTAGATCCTCCCCGTGTAACAATCTTAATGTTTCTTCCTTCATCCCTCGCTTCTATTGATATCCACTGAACATTCTAATTTTTTTGATTCCTCTTCTCCTATATCTTCCCTAATAGTGTCGGACATTCTTTTGTGTCATGATCTGATGCATGACAATACAAATAGGTCGTTGGTGGAAGTGGGCATTCTCTTTCATAGTGTCCTGGTTGTTTACAGTTGTGGCATACCATTGGTCCTCTACCTCTTCCAAATCCTCCTCTTGTTCTACCTCCACCTCTGTATCTAGCTCGATCCCCTCGTAGTGCATTTCGCTGAGGTTCCTGGTTATATTGCATGATATTATAGGGTGGTTGCGAGGTATTATATTGTTGTTGCGCAGTGTTATAATTTTATTGTGGAGTGTTGTATGGGGATGGTACTTGGTTAAACGGAGGTGTGGATTTCCCAGTAATCATTTCTTCCTGCACCATGTATGCATGTGATGTTCTTTCCCTCATAAGGTCCATGGTTATGCAATCTTTTTCATCATGGCCTACTGACTTTCAAAAGTTGCAATACAATATCTTCGGTACTGTATGGTACTTCTGCATCATTGGGCAGTGGTATGGATCCTGACCCTGTTTCTTACATATCTCACACCATAGTTGTCTTTTTGGTAATGGGTTTGGCATTTCTGCTTCCATCTACTATGCAAATTTTGGACATTCGTTCGTATGGTGTCCTTTTGTCCTACATGTGGTACACCAAACAAATTATCTTGTCTACTTACCTTTGTTCTAGTTTAGATGGAACGTTAAGTTCTTCAAATCCTCCTTCATCTCCTCTATGTATGGATCTATCTTCTGATATTGGTTTTCTTCCATTTGTAGGGCTTCCTGTAGAGCCTCTATCTGCATCAGAAACTTTTTTTGTCTCAACAAATACTTCAAGTGTGGTAGCAGTGAATTGACAAATAGATGCCTATGTTGCATATCTGTCATGACATATTTTAGATTTGCCTTCATTCATTTGAATCTTTGGTCAATCTCCCATACATATTCTCCTGGTTTCTATCTAATCGCTATCATCTCATTCATGTATTGATCCTCTGAACTAGGCTTATGGAACTCATTTATCAACAACTTCTTGATATCTCCAATCATTTTGGTTTTCCCTGGAAAAATGTTTGCAAATAAACTCATATACCAATATAGTGCATGATCCCTTAGCATGATATCTAATTGTGCCAATTTAGTGTCCTCATTTGTGATCTGTTTTTCTTCCCATATCTTTTCACAGATAAATGGGTGCTTCTTCAGGTGCTCTGATACTTATCCTTTGAATTCTGGTAACCTGATGGTAGGATCATTTCCTTCCATATTGAATGTTGAACTACTACCTATGCATGGTGTAGATACTTGACTACTACTTCCTGAACTGGCTCCCCCAGTTGTTTTTCCTTGTGTATATGTACTTCTTGCTATCTTCCTTCTCCCAAAATTTGGTAGTATAAATGGTGGTGTTCTTCTTGGTGCATTAGTCGCACATGGGTTTATGGGTTCCACACTGACACTGATATGTGTTGGGACCTTCATTTTTGGTTTAAAGATATGCAAGAAGGACTACAGTCCCATTTTTGATCAAACACGAGTTGCACAAGCTACAGAAAGAGCTGGACAGTGGAGCAAGTAAACAAACATAAATCAGTTGTGAAAAGGGACAACACAATACCACCAAGGAAAAATAAGTTACAACTGAACAAGAAATCATGCGAGCCCAAAGCCAAAAGATCCCACTTAGCCTATATATGAGATGCATACTATTGTAAAAGGGTTGGTAGGCCATTGTTGATAGGTTTGGTTTTTGGATATTATTAAGTATGGTTGGGTGCAGTTGAGAAAAAGGTTTTGTAATTGTAATTTGTATACAGTTTTGGGGAAAAGGGTAGATAGAGCTCTGTGACATGATTCCAGAGCCAAAATTTTGTAACAAAATACTGATTTGTATTTCTGAGATTGTATCCGAGAAGCTTTGATGATAATAGATGAAGAAGGACCTAAAATTGCAAAATATATAGTGTCATTCTATGTTTATGCTTATGAATTCTCTCCTTACAATACTTCTTTATGATTGATAATATCAATATGTTGTCTCTGTGTACACATGCTTTTGCAACTTAAGAATATTTAGTTCAGGTATGAATGAGTTCAGAACTGTTATGTAGTTAGTCTATCTTGCGGAAGATCATGGTGAATCTTGAAGGTTCTGGAAACCCACCTATGTATTCTCCTTTCCCTTCCCTATCTTTCTATCTTGGTTGTTCTTCGGGTGAGACTTCTTCTCTTTGGAGGAGATAACAATGCCAGTGCCCTAGACTACTCTGTGCCTTTTTTCGTAACCTGAGAAGGACCCTAGTCTGATCAATTCCACGCCAACAAAATGGTTTCGTTGTTGGGACCTGCGTTAAAAGGGAACCTGTAGGGAGAATGATTATGTGGATTCACAGATATGATATTCAACACTGGTGGGAGAGAAATTGTGACACCATCATATGGAAAGAAGCGAGGCTGAGAGGAAAATATGTGAAAGAGTGACCAATACGAGATAGTCTGGGTTAAGTTCCCGGAAGAACTTTTCCACTGGATATATAGGCTCTAATAAGCTCCAGAATGCCAAGAATGAGTCAAGAAGACCTGCACTTGGGATACAAAAAATATCACAACAATTCATCGGTTGGATCGTCCTGTAAGACGAGTGATCGATTTTTGGGTCAATACAACATTAGAGGGATAAATTGTTGAGTTTACAGTTGAGAATCATCAATATTTTTCATAGGCACAAGAAGATTTCAAGAAAGAAGCAAGAGGAAGACTATTGAGAGAAATCCCCCTGTGGATTAAGGTTTTCTTGATGGAAGAGGGGATGATGACTATGTGTTGTTGGGAAAATCTCCTTATGGACTAGCAAATAGAGTTCAGACTTTGCATGCAGATATGACCGAATAGAAGTTACTTTCTACCTTCATCCCTAGATTTAAATCCCCTTTTCTTAGTAAATGCATGGAAAGATCAACCTACCTCATTCCCGACATTTGATGTCGATCCTCCATTGTGCTTGATTACTTGTTCTTGATACTCCTTCCAAAGCTTACCTTCATTCAAGACAAGCAACAACTATGCATGCATAATACTTATATACTAATGGGTTAGAAATCCAAACATATATTGATCAAACTATAAACAGTTCATGAATTGGGATGGGAAAAGTATTTTCTTTATTACTTAGAATGAGTCAACTTACAAAAGCTGAGACCAACCACTGCTCCTTGAACCTGATCCTGAGCTCCTCTTCTTCTCTCCTCCAACTACTTTAGTTTGAATCTCCTTTGGCATAAGGAAAGGCTAAAGCGTTGGGACAATGGGAATACGTAAATGGGTAGAGTTTCTTTGCTATTTTTTTTCTCCTCCAAATGGGACCCCTACCCCTTCTTTTATAGGCTAGAAGGAGCTAGGTTTTTGGACGAACCCTCGGCCATGCATGGCCGGGAGTTTCAGTTAACTCACCCATAGATTTTTTTTATGTCAACAAATTTCCTTTTTTCATGCTTTTGTCGGTCCACGTGGGTTGTTTTGGGTTAGCTAGCATGTACACGTGTGCAGTAATCGATTAGGGCATGTGGGCCTTTATAATAGAGGATTGTCAAAGAGTTGTTCAACAGTGCTTTGGCAAAGAAAGGATATGAGTTGACCTGATGCTAGGTAAGCATGCGTGGTGAAATTTAGGGTTATAATAGATGCCCCCTAACGTGTGAGGTCAGAAGAGCATCTGATGGCCGAAATACATTACCAATCTTTATTGATGTGCCGAACGATTGATCCCAAGGATCAGGAACTAGGAGGTGTCGTCTGCAAAATAACAAATGTCTCACCGAGGTAGACATACCCATGCCAGGGATAAAATAGAACCATGGCTACCAATCAAATACACTGTAGATCCATGTCAAATAACTATAAAGAGTAGCCGTGAACAATACACAACAGAGCTACATCTCGAAATCAGAAAGATATACATATAGAGTATCCATCTTCCAGAAGATGATTCGGCTTGATGGATGGACATGAGATCTTCAGAGCTCAAGCAACAAATTCAAAATATTCAAAACTCGGGTAGGGGTGTAATATGAGTGTACGAATGCACTACCCAGAGGTCTTCGATGACTCATCGGTCATGGACTTGATAATCTTGATGATCAAACAGAAGGCTTCAGTTCTTTCGAACAAGGACTTGATTGGATGTTCAGGATGGCTGGGTATGTGGAAAAGAGACATATTGTAGAGGGGCTAACTCAGGCTTAGTGAAAAACGTCCCTTGGACAATAACACGAAAAATGATGAGACTCGGGCAGCATGTATGTTAATCATAAGTCGATGAAGCAGGAGGCAACTCAAACTCTCCATATGTTTGGAAGGATAACCAAATGGTGGAGGACACAACTCTATATAGCGGTATAAGCTTCCTAAGGTCGTACTACATCCCATAGTCTAATGAAAAAACAGACAGATGTGATTTATCCAAGGGCGACTCATTATGCTGCCAATAAAGAAAATACTTTTCCCTTCCTTTTTTGGGGGTATATTTGATTTTTTTTGTTCTTTTCAATTTGTGGAAAAAGAATAAAGGAATATTACGTTACAAAGGAGGAACGAGTGTTGCAAACATACAAGTTCAAGGCACAAGGACAAGATAGATGTTCTAGTAGAAAGACACTAGGGAAAAATCCTCCGAAGGCCAAAGGTGTTAAGACGCAGAAGAAAACTGTTACAAGGCTGGCGGATAAGGTATGCAAATGCAGTTGATAAAACACACAATGGTAATGTCCTTCAATGTAAGTTTAACGAGCCTAGAGAAGGTAAGCTCGGTGGTTTTTCATATTTAGAGAGTCTGAAAAAACAAAAAAGGAGGTCTAGTCAGTTCGAAAAAGGGGTAAACTAGCACCGATAAGACGTCGATTCAAAACCATTTTAACGAGTGTGATAAGGATTCTGAAAAAGCTTGACTATGGAATCTGTCAGGAATATTCTTCTAGATCAATTTAACGAGTGTGAAAGAATAAGGTCACTCGACGATATTTTCAATTTTAGGGAGTCTGAAAAGAGCTTAACTATGGACTCCGTGGGGGTTTCTTTTTTCGTAAGTTTAGTCCCTCAGGCCCGAAAAAGGGATAAAATTATACCTAAGAGTACTCTTCTATAGAACGAGAGTTACATAGAGTATACCTTTGTTCGTACAGTTGACCTTCCGGACCGAAAAAGGGGTAAACTACCTTCGGACAGACGTGGATTCAAATTTCAGTTTAATGAGCATGAAAATCCACAAGATCGCTCGATAATATTTTCATGTTTAGAGGGTCTGAAAAGGGCTTAAAAGGAGACACGTTATTTTTTGGGAGTCCTGAGGGTGAGATCAAGAGCGAAGAAGATTTATGCAAATGAGGCTCAAACTCATATTAGGGAAGACTATAAGGACTCCTGAGCCTACAGTGTTTTAGATATGGCATGGACACCATAATGCAACTAGGACCTACCTAGGGCATCCATGTTCTGGTAAGATCTACCGCCAAGTTGTGACATTTCTAAAGAAGATATGATGGTTCTGTGTCACAACCTAATGGGATCGATCCTATGGCAAAGGAAAAAGACAATGAGACACAAAAGTCAAGATAGTAACCTAACCTATATGCTCAAGCTGATTCTTGGAAAAAATTTCATGGACCGTCAAAATTTTCTCAAAACTCAAAAAAAGTGTCCCAATACCCAATCAAATCCCTCCCATATAACTCCTGAATCACTCTAAATGGTTTTTGGTATAAATAAACTGATAAGGGAGGCCAAAAAAGTGACAAAAAGAGGCCAAAAAGTCTATAAATAGAAGCTGGCAACTCATTATCACCATTGCTGATTTGGAAATTGACTCTGGAGCCAAAAGACCCCCTTTGATAAAAACGGTGATTCCGGGAGCTACAGTGGACAAAATGAACTTCCGCTTGGACCAAGTAAGTACAAAATCCCATATCTAGCTATTCAATTCTTCAATTTTTCTTTTGAGTTTATGTTTTGGGTGGGCGTCGAACTTTAAAAGGTCGGCCCTAGGTCCACACGGGTTGTCTCTGGACAGGCCGTGTGTACACTCGGGTAGAGTAAAACCTGCCCGCATGTACACGTGACTGTCACCTAGACAATGTGTGTGGACCCCCCTTCTATAGGTAAAAGAACCAAAAAACCCTTACTAAACCTCTTGAACTTTGTTATGTTGGCAGGATGTATGTCCACTGGAGGGAAAGGGAGCATGAAGCAATTAGTGAGTTGGTTGCGGGAGATCCGAATGTCATGGCCGCATTGATGCAATGTTGTGTACTTAAGTTCTTCCTGTGTCCATTTATGCGAGTGCAACTGAGGCTACTGAATGCCTTGATTGACTATTGGCACCCTGATGCAGAGGCATTCATGCTAGAGGGGCATTCATTGGTGCCCACCACCGAGGATATCTACTTTTTGACTGGCCTCTCAAGGAGAGGGGAACCAGTCAATTTCAGGATGTTTCCAGCGGGGCTGCTTAACATATCAGAACTGATAGCCCTGCACTGTGAGGCTGGGAAAAACTGTTTGAGCTCCCAAGTGCCCATAAGTAAGATCACTAACCTATCACTACAAGTGATATTATTGCTTATTGGGCGGATTACCAGTTCTGTAGCCTTGCATCAGGCGTCTCGCGCACAGATGAATTGTGTTATCCAGTGCTTGAATGCACAAATTTTTTACTGGAGTACCACACTATTGGAGTGTATGAAGAGGCAATTGATAGATTGCAGGTAGCATACACAGAGGAACTTCGGGTTGGGGACAATTTTGTGTTCATTCTTCTTTGAGAGAGTTCTGAGATTTAGTCCTCGGGAAGTGGTACAAGGACATCAGACCTCTTTTCCTGCTATATGTAGATGGGCAGTATTACTACCGTGACAGGGTGGTGGAAGGACCAATGAGTCCTTCAATGATGACTTTTTTGCATGGTTGTCACGACATATTCCTGTGATCGAGGATTACCCATATGTAGGGATAGAATTTTCTAGAGATCCTAAGATACCCGTGCCTCCTGGTGAGGAGTGAGGGGAGATGGGCAAGTCTCCACCTTTGTAGTTTTTTTGTTGTATATGTAATTTTTATGTCATTTTTGTTATATATATCATTTTTTATATGCCAGAGTATTTGATGGATATACGTTTGTGGCATGAAGATGTGGGACCTGTGCGACCTGTCGATTGTGCATGGAACAGGCGTCGTCCTCGGCCAGAAGTCACAGTTGCCACTGTTAGGGGACCAGCAGTAGCAGGGAACCTCCCAGCCAGGGATGCTGAGAGGGTACTTAGACGAGTTGAGTGGAACTTTACTGCACTCACTCGCACAGTCCCGATGGCAGAGATAGAGGACCTGCCGCCATCCATGCAGCCTCATGTAGTGGGGGAACCTCGGGCGTGGGTTTGATTGTTTAGGTGTTTAGCCCATGCTGTGGACTATTATAACAGGGCCCATAGGCCCTAAACCTATTTAGACTTTTTACGCACCATGAACACTACTTGTATATATTTTTTGAGGGCATAATCCCTGTGACTCGTTATTGGTCCTATTTTTGAGGCGCTTGCGTCCATCTATGTACTCTGGTTACTGTATGATGTTATATGTGGTTTTTTGATCTTTTGTTTCTTATGGATCACATGTGCAAAAATGTATTTACATGCTTATGTCAATGTTCTTTCATATGTGTGCAAGATGCCAATCTAAAATTTGATTAGCTATAGTATCTGTAATTTGGTTTAATCTCCTAGGGACATGAAAATATGTAATATAATCAAAGTTTCATTCTAAGAGATGTACCCTAAGGACTCGTCGGTGTAACGTTGGATCATGAACCCAATATACTCTGTCTAGCTGAGACACAACTAGTTGAGCATAGAGATAGACTCGGAGATGAGAGATACCCAATGACAAAGTGTCATGAAGCAACTCAATAACTGCACTATACTCGACAACATTATTTATGGTGTCACCTAAGTATATACCTCCGGAAGATAACAACTAGCCCTCAGGTGTAAAGATTTCCCAAGCTGCGGAGGCAAGCCTCCGAGTGTGCCGACTAGCACCGTCTGCATACCCAACGAACACTTCGGAATCACTTGAAATATGCCATATTGACGAAAGATAACATCAATGACTCGTCCATAACACTTAAAAGAAACTAAAAATTAATAGTACAAAGACTATACATATGTTACAAAAAGTTACCCATAGTGACCTGCCTATGAGTAATACTTCTTGAGGTAGAGCCCATTTCTAGGCTCCGCCAAAGCATTCCCTTCAAAATCAACCAGATGATGCACACCCTCTTTTAATACCTCTTTTATGATGAAGGGTCCGAACCACATGGGTTTGAATTTTCCTGCCCCCAAGGGGTCCTTATCTTGGTCATAAACCAGGACAAGGTCGCCTTCAGAGAAAATATGAGGATGAACGAACCTATCATACTGAAACTTGACCTTATGCTTGTGAGCCTCGTTGGTCAGGGCTGCATCACAACGCTGCTCATTGAGCTACTCAAGGTGTACTAACCATTCTTCAAGTGGAGAAGTGTCTAGTAATAATTGTACGACCAATTTTAGAGATGGGATCTGACATTCGATGGGCAAGACTGCCTTCGGCCCGTAAACGAGTTGAAAAGGTGAGAAACCGGTTGCAGTCTTAACATATGTTCGGTAAGCCCATAATGCCGAGTATAACATCAAATGACAATTTGACTTGGCGGAGTTGATAGTTCGTTGTAGGATAGTCTTAAGAGTTTTATTTACATCTTCTACCTGCCCATTGGCTTGGGGGTAGTAGGGTGATGAATTCTCTTTCCATAACCCAAGCTTTGATGTTAATTCGGTCATAATTTGGTTTTGAAAGTGACTTCCATGGTCAGTGACAATATCTCTCAAGACACCAAACCTTGCTATGATCTGGTTGAATAAAAAGAGTTGCAGTCTCTCCATCATCTTTAAACGTTGGCATAGCTTTGACCCACTTGGTGAAGTAGTCGACAACTATGATGATATAGTTGTGCCCCCTTGCTGAAGGGGTGTTGCAAGTAGTGTAATCAATCCCCCACTTGGTGAAGGGACCAACGGTGATGATAGGAAACATGGGAGTAGGATGTGCCCTCATCTTTCGAGAGAAGATTTGGCACGGATGGCACTTTTTGACCAATTCTATACAATCTTTGATAAGTGTCGGCCAGGAGTAACCAGCTCGTAGTATCTTTTAGGTTGTTTCCAACCCAGACAAATGACCGCCACAAGCTCCGGTATGGAAATCGTTGAGAATGATGACTACCTCATCATGTGTAATACATTGACGTAAGATGCAGTCTACACCTCTCCGATACAATGTATCATCGAGTATGAGATAATTCTTAGCCTGATGGCGTATACGCCGACGCACATCATGAGAAGAAAAAGTGGGGCACTTCAGAGTCTGGAGATAGATAAGTATATCTCTGTACCATGGATTTGAATATGTGATCAAAAACATATCTCCCTGGATAGGCGATTCTTCAGGCACAACGTCACCTAACTCAACCAGAAGTTTCGAAATAAGTTCTGCGAAGACCAATGACTTTTTGGACTTTGCTGAAATGAATTCTAAGTCAAACTCCTGGAGGATGACTATCCATCTATTGATTTTTCTGCCTATAACCCGTCGTGTCAACATGTATTGGAATGGGTTCATGACAACAATGATGGTGGTCTTGCGAAACATAACATAATGACGAAACCATTGAACAGCATGAACTGCTGCCAATGCAAGTTTTTCGATATGAGAATAATCAATTTCTGGTCCTACGAGGCCTCGGATCAGGTAATAGATCATGTATTCTGAGAACAAATCATCCTCCTGAACTAAAACCATGCCAATGGTTGACTCTGCGGCACCCAGATATAATAAGAAATCTTTGTTATAGTTAGGTGGTCGTAGCAGAGGGGCCATTGTGAGGGCATGTTTTAATGCATCGAAAGAGCGTTGAGTGGCATCATCACAGAAAAAAGGAACATCTTTCTTCAGTAAGCGCATAAATCCCTTGGTGATTTCGGCATAGTTGGCGATGAAGCATCATAAAAAGTTTTCCTTGCCTTGTAGACTCTGAAGTTGAAGGATTGTGCGTGGGGGGGGCAACTGGATTATTGCCTCCACCTTGAGAGGATTGACCATGATCCCTGTTGTTGATACGATGAAGCCTAACAAATGTCCTGACGTTATGAAGAAGCTGCACTTGTTTGGATTCAAGTGAATCTTAAAGTAGTGACAATGTTCAAAGATTATTCTAAGGTGTGTGGGATGATCCGCTCTCTTGCGAGATCGTGATTCTAAATCATCTAGGTAGGCCTTGACTATATGCTTGAGATCATGAAAAGAAAAATACATGGCCCGCTGGAATGTGGCTCCAGCATTTTTAAGACCAAAAGGCATCTTATGATATGCGAATGTACCCCACGGAAAAATGTTCGCCAGTTTGTGTTGGTCTTTGGGTTTGATTTGGATTTGATTATATCCCAAAAATCGTTCATGAAAGAAAGGGCTTCGCAACATGCACATTCATCAATGATCTGGTCAATGAGTGGTGTTGGAAATTTATATTTGGGACATGACTTGTTCAAATCATGGAAGTCGGTACATACACGAATTGTGCCTTGTTTTTTATTGACTGGCACAGGATTTGACACCCATTGGGTCAAATGGATAGGATAGATAAAACCTGCCTTTAGAAATTTCTCAAACTCAATCTTGATGGCTGCTGCTTTCTTAGGATTAACTGGATGAAGCTTCCGTCGAACAGGCTTGGCGTCAAGATACATTGTGATTTCATGTTCAACTATTTTTGGATCGATACCTGGCATTTCCTCATAAGACCAGGAAAAAACGTCGCGGAATTATTTGAAAAGATCCATGTAGATTTGAATCTCTTCAGGGAGAAATCCACTCTGACGAAGACATTTTCCACGACGCTAGGGTTTCAGGAGATGTTGATTGGTATAGTTCCATCAATAGTTTCCATATTTCCCTCAGCATAAATTTCATGTGTAGCTAAGAGATTAATAAGACATGACTGATCTCCCGTGATGGTCACGATGATTTCTCTTGCTTCAATTCGGCTTAACTCTGGGAGGAAATATGATCTGTGATGAAGATCTTCCCAAGGTTTGTTCGAACTAGTCATTGCTTCGATTACTACTTCATCAGAAGGCAAGACTAAGTCTAACGAATCAATGTTAGCGAGAGAACCCTGAGCCCAAATAGGCTCTAGAAGTGGATCTAACTCTTGTGCAGGAGTCAAATTAGGGTTAGTTGAAGCTTGCTGGACTAAAGAGTACTCTACTTCAACGACTGACAAGGGCATGGACATGCCTGGGTGCCCTGTCTCATCCATCATGGCCGATGGGGAAGGAATTATCCATGGATCCTAGAAGTAAGTCATGCGGAATGACGAAACTTGAAAAATCTCAACCTTATGGTGATTAGATATAAATTTGATATCGCCGTGAGGAGGTGGGTAATCGAAGGTACCCATTAGGGATGGGCACAAACCAACTCCTACGTTGACGACACCTGGTTGAGGATTATCAATCATCGAGACCGTGGATGCCCCCAAAATAGGGTCAGGTCTGGAGAAAGACAATTGATCGATGGTCACTATCCGACCCTCATGTGGAAACAACAAGACCCGGAAAACTGTAGCAACCACAGCTTGCATAGCATAAGTCCAACTCCATCCTAACAAGAGGTTATAGTCGAGGGGAGCATCCACTACCTCTACTTCAACACACACGGTCTTCCCTCCTAACTGCACGAGGAAAGAAGGAACGATTCCATGTGATCGGAATGAATGATCGTCGAAAGCAGTGAGGAGAGTAGGTGATGGAAAAAAAACGGGCTGGCCAATGGCCTTCCAACATGGCAATGACATAACTCATGTTGAGGCTCCCTCGTCGACCACTGTGTGGAAGATATTCCGTGTAAAAGTTTTCTTGGGATAAGCCACTACTATCGGAAATGCTACGTGGTAAGGCAGACGATGTTTTAAGTCGATTGTGTCTAACATGATGGTACCCAGATTACAAGTCTCGGTAGAGCCCAAAGCGGTTAACAAGGCTTTTCTCTGAGAAGGGCAGCTTTGGAGGACCTCCAAAGTAGACATCGCACAAGGGGTTTGTGATAAATCTTCCACCACAGAGTATTTCTGGGCGACCCTTGCATTTGGGTTATGAGAATATTTTTTAAATGCACCTTTTGGAATGCATGTCATTGTTTCTCCCAACGTCTTCTCGATCTGTAGAGGAAGAGATGGGAGATTAGCTTCTTTACCCTTCTCATAAGTGCTTGGTTTACTATAGTCATGTGCTCTAGTCTATATGAAAGCATCACCCCTAACCATATATATGTTCACGGATGCGGGGTTGTTCAGAGGCAGGCAGGTTTCTTGGCTGCCCCCTTCTATGCTTGCAGAGGCTTGAGTTAGATTTTTCCCATGTTGAAATGGATTAGTCAATACCGCCTGTTGTTGCTGCATGACAAATTTTTGGGCCTCTGCAAGTTGAGGATATAGATGGGTCGGGTGGTATTATGTGCACAAGTTGCATGGATACCACGCCTTCCATTTTTCAGGGTTGTCCCCGCCAGCATTATCAGTGGGTTTTTTATCCCCCTTACCCTTATTTCGTTGTTTTTTCTTCCCTTCAGGCTGCTGGGTGGCCTTTAGGTTAGTCAACTGCATAGTGTGTACTTTCAAAGTTTTGGTAGGGGGAGCAGCCAAAGCAGTAGTTTGGTTGGCCGCTGTGTGTTGTATAGATAATTGTTGCAACTGCTTCATCAATTTCTCAACGGGCTTTGTTTGTGTTGAACCGACAATACCATCGGCATGTGGTCTATCTCTCTATCTAGTTTTATCTAGTATTGAACATGGCGCATCTGGAAAGATGTTGTATAATAAACCAGACTGAGAATAGATGAGCTCAAACTATTGAGCCCTCATGATGGCATCTTCTTCGAAGAAAAATCTGGACGTCGCGACATCTTTGGATAACTGTAGGACCAAAGACTTAAGGAACCACTCTAGAAGGAATGTTGGTGGCACTGGTACTTTGATTAAACTCTTCCAGCATCTCCATTCTCAGATGTGATCAGAGATATGGTCCACTATTGTCTGTTCAAAATTGGTGAGCAGTTTTGTGCCAACATCGTATCTCACAGGTAACTGGAAATGGTTCAGGAAATCCATCGCCAGTTTTCCAAAAGAAGAGTATATTGAGTGATCGAGCTCAATGTACCATTTTGCGGCACTCCTAATGAGAGTACATTGAAACAATCACAATTGTACAGAGTCATATTTCAATGAGTTAGATGAGCACCAAAGATGGAAGGTAGTCACATGATGTCCTGGATCTTCATTAGGCTTGGCTTCGAACTTTGGAATGTCTGAAGGCAACGTCATCGTCATAGGAGGCCAACGTGGATCATGAAAAATAGGGACATTCAACAACCTTGTCAAATCTGACAAGTGTAAAGTCGCCAGGAATGGTAGTTTGGGTTACTACTGATAACCTGGGAAAAAGGGACCTGGAATTTGACTGGCACCAGGTTTCCAGGAAAATTTTGGCTGCTGGCCCAGATTCTGGTAGAAACCATGGCCCTGGCCAGCGTAAGGATTTTTCATATGTGGAGACATCATCGACTGATTTCCCAAATAGGACATAGATTGTTGGGCATGCATTGTATTCGAAGGACTTTGGGAAGGATTACCCCATGTCGGTCCTGTGGGGATAGGCATAGTAGGTTGTCCGGGGTTCCATTGATTGTGGAAAGAATTACCCCAGATCAACATTCCAGAGGAGGGAACAGATCCTTGCCCTAAATTCCAAGGTCCTGCTAGGTTTGCCCCCTGTGCAGGAATAATACCCTGCACAGGAGTAGATTGTCCAAAAATGGGGTTGCCCCCAGTCGGGAAAGTGGCTGACGAGAAGGTGTGGTTACCAAACGTTCCATTCCAATAAAATGGTGTCGAACCTACCGACATACTATGTGAAGGTGGTCCTTAACTCCCCGCTCCAAATAAACTATTGTGTGTAGGTTGCCCGACGGATTGCTGATGCGAGCCACCGAGTGAAGGGGATGAAGGAGGGATATGACCTCCTCCGTAAGGAAAAGTGTTAAAGGGATCAGGAGTGCCCCCCATGTGACCTTGCAGAGGAGCACTAGAGCTCCTTACCCCTAGACCCAAATTCTGTAAGGTGGAGTAGGAAAGTACAAGACTTGTACCCGAACTAGGCATCCCGTATGAGAACGGAGGGCCTATCGCACTAGGTGTGAAAGGGGTTGTGGCCACCACCAAAGATGAAATCAGACCAATGTGTGAAGTATTTGTGGTCAAGCCCATGGTGGCTCGGACCGATGATGGTGGGTTAGGAGATGAAAGCTCTCCTATGGTGAAAACCGTGGTGGGAATTGAAGAATTCCCAGAAGGAGTAACACCATTTGTTTCCATTGTTGTTAGCGACACTGTATGATGCTCGTAAAATTGAATTGGTACAATGAAAGGTCCCAAGAAATTAGTGGTTGGGGTTTCAACTGAGCCAAGAGTGGTTTCTTCAAGGTACAAAATGGTCGATTCCTCCGGGGGTTGTTCGGGCACAATGGTTTGTAACCCGGTTGCTTCAAAAGACCCTTGTTGGTCTAACTTTCACCTTAATGGTGGTGGGGGTGGCTCTAGTGTAACCAACGGCAGGCCAAGAAGCCTTCGTGACCAACGGAGCTTGGGATCCTCCACTGTGTGAGAAGATCTAAGACACTCTAAGGTAGTCTAAAAATTCAAAAGTAACACACACTAAAAAAAAAAGTCCCTAAAAGATAAGACAAGCAAACACTAAATTAATTGGAAGAACAGTTACACCAACCAACACTAGAGCAACTTACCGGTGCAAGATGATGACTGCCTCTGAGGTTCTCTGAACTCTACATGCTACTGCTACCTCTATAGCTAGTGCTCACACGTGGGCTGTAAAAGTGTAGGGTGCGGGTACACGTGTGCAGACCTTGTGCAGGACGTGTGTACCTTTGTGGGTCCTGAAAAACATAGTCAAGCAAAAATCAGGGAAAGATGGTATGGAAAACCAGACTCCCTGCTAGCTCAGACCTTACAAAAACGAAAAGAAAAGACAAGCAAGAAAAACTAGTCTTTAAACTACCAAAAAACTAAATAAAATTCCAGGAACCCTAGAGAGTTTCCCCAGTATGGTCGCCAATTCTGTTGTTGGGAAAATCTCCCTACGGACTAGCAAATAAAGTTCAGACTTTGCATGCACATATGACTGAATAGAATTTAATTTCTACCTTCATCGCTACATTTAAATCCCCTTTTCTTAGTAAATGCATGGAAAGATCAACCTACCTCGTTCCCGACGTTTGATGTCGATCCTCCATTGTGCTTGATTACGTGTTCGCGATGCTCCTTACAAAGATGACATGAATTCAAGACAAGCAACAACTATGCATGCATACTACTTATATACTAACGGGTTAGAAATCCAAACATATACTGATCAAACTATAAACAGTTCATGAATTGGGATGGGAAAAGTATTTTCTTTATTACTTAGAATGAGTCAACTAACAAAAGCTGAGACCGACCACCGCTCCTTGAACCTGATCTTGGGATCCTCTTCTTTTGTCCTCCAACTGCTTTTCTTTGAATCTCCTTTGGCATAAGGAAAGGCTAAAGGGTTGGGACAATGGGAATATGTAAATGGGTAGAGTTTCTTTGCTATTTTTTTTTCTCCTCCAAATGGAACCCCTACCCCTTCTTTTATAGGCTAGAAGGAGCTAGGTTTTTGGACGAACCCTTGGCCATGCATGGTCGAGAGTTTCAGTTAACTCACCCATAGATTTTTGTTCCGTCGGTAACTTTCCTTTTTTCATGCTTTTGTCAGTCCACGCGGGTTGTTTTGGGTCAGCCAGCGTGTACACGCGTGCAGTAATGGATTAGGGCTCGTGGGCCTTTATAAAAGAGGATTGTTAAAGAGTTGTTCAATAGTTCTTTGGCAAAGAAAGGATATGAGTTGGATTGATGCTAGGTAAGCATGTGTGGTGCAATTTAGGGTTATAACACTATGTCCTCGATTGGGATGGTAGCGTAAACACCCTTGGTTGGGGTGGAGTGAGTTTGGGGTGGAGTCATGTACTGAGAGAGGGGAGAGGGTTCTTTGAAAAATAGGGGAGAAACAAGAAATGGACTAAGAGATGAGAGAGCCTTGAAAAGAGTCTCCATAGTTGATAAGTGGTGGCGTGGTAAGATAAAGAAAGTATAAAAATAGTCCGATAAGTTGCAAAAAGAAGTCACAATAGGAGAAGTAGAGGAAGGACATATGGAAGAGTTGCAAAATATGAGAAGACATGAAAGACTGGCTAGTCAAAGATTAAGTGAGAGAGAAGTGCAGAGAGAAAGAAGTCCCCAGGAGGGTGGATAGGAAGGAGAAGGTGTAGAATCAAGGGAAAAGGAAGCCAACATGGATATTTAATAAGAAAGAGAAGATTCATCCCCGATGCCATGAAATATCATGAGACCACTCTAGAGGATGAGAAAGAGACCCCCCAGATCAAAGAAACTTGCCCTGAAGCCAGTGGCACCAACCCCAAATCACCCATACCCGAAGTGTCTTCTATACAAGTGGTAAATTCTATACTTCCTTCTTATGATATTCCTGTTCCATTACATCTAGTCAGTCAGTCACAACTGGGAGGCGTGAATACTGGGAGGATATTGGGATCCCCTGGTAGATCGGAACCAGGACCATTAGGTTTTATTTTGGTAGGATCAGTCGATGATCAACTCCCAGATGCATACCTGTTCCGGGTTGAGGCCATACCATAATACCTGGAAGACATAATAGTATTCTTAAGTACAGGGGCCTACCCAGAAACATACTACGCAACTAAGAAACGTCATATGGTGGTTAGAGCAGCAGACTATCAATTGATTGCAGGGAAATTGTATAAGTTGGGACTAGATAGTATCCTAAGGATATGTGTCTTAGATCACGAAATACAAGACATACTATGGGAGTGCCATAGTGGAGCTGTGGGAGGTCATGTTGGAGGAAAGGCCACTTCGCAGAAAGTCCTACAAGCTGGACTATGGTGGGCCATGCTCTTGAAGGATGAAAAGGCATATGCTAGATCTTGCGACGTTTGTCAAAGAGTGGGAAATCCATCATGACGAGATGAATTGCCTCTTTATCCAGTTCGAATTCTACAAGCATTTGATAAATGGCCAGTTGACTTTATTGGGCCAATGAACTCCACAACTAAGAATTCAAAGGCTAGGTATATTATTACCACAACTGATTACCTTACATGTTGGGATAAGGCAACAACTGTTCAAGATTGTTTGACTAATACTGCTGCTAGGTTCATTTTTGAAATTATTATCACTCAATTTGGATGTCCTAGGAGTTTGACCAGTGATTAGGGAGGTCATTTCATCAGTAGTACAATAGTAAATATTACAACATATTTCTTGATCCAACATCATAATATTAGCCCCTACCATCCACAAGACAATGGAAAAATGGAAGCATTTAAAAAGATTTTGGAGAGAGGATTAATGAAGGTTTGTTGTGCAATTAGGGAAGATTGGGATGACAGAGTCCCAATAGTTTTATGGGCTTACAAGACAACCACAAAGAAAATCCATAAGTAGACTCTATTTCATCTAGTTTATGGGAAAGAGGTTGTGTTACCTACATAATTCATTACTCCGATTTTATACATTGCACAAATTACACACATGTCGGAGGATGAATCAGTTGCAAATAGGCTCATGGAATTGCAAGAACTTGAAGAGACCAGGTTTTTAGCAGACGTCCATTAGTCAGTTGAGAAAGCAAGGCATAAATCTTGGCATGATAGACACATTAAGACCAAATCATTTGCGCAAGGATATAAGGTCCTACTTTATAACAATCGGTACCATAAACATCCAGGCAAGTTGCGCATACAATGGTTGGGACCATTTATAGTTGCAGAGATCCGACCTTCGGAAGCAGTCAGAATCGTGCAAATGGATGGTATGCTACGGCTAGGATGGCTGAATGGTGCTCTACTGAAACCCTATATGTCTCAAAATTGAGATAAAGGATTGTTTCTCTAGTCCGAAGGAGCATGTATAGTAGTTATATTTGAGTTTTTTTTCAATTTTTGTGAATTCAGTTAATAAAGTTGAAGAGTGCATTATTGCGCCGTGACACGTAGTTCATTTTTTTGTTTAAGTGTTGTTTGATGCAAAACTTCTTACTCAAAAACATAGGATCAAAAGGTACATGAAGCTATTAATGATAGTCATTAAATATGATGGGGACCCCTTTGTGGTCAGAGGGAGAGTGAATCCAGATACAATCCTAGTCCATGTGCCACATGAACCCAGTCTAGTCACATAATTTATTACCGCTACAGTACCCTGTCCAAATTTTGTTAAACCATAAAGTCATGATACGTGAATATTCCATCAATATTAGCACCAGGATTCTCATCCGTTAAATAGTAAGGAATGGAATTAGCCACGTCCCTGAACAAATTGAACAATAAATGTCGAGATCACCCAATAGATTTACCCCATTAACCAGTCCCGTCGGAAAACTCAGATCCAAGTTGTGTCTATAGGGTTAATGATGAATAAAAGTTATTACAAAACTTTCCAGCTAAGCCTGGGTATAAGGTTCTGTGAAATCGATGTAGGATGCATTGTTTCCCAAAGAGAACTTAGCAATTTGTGAATTTTGAATCGTGAGAAAACCTATGTAATCCCTCAACCCTCAGTCATAATCCCCAATCCCTATTTTGCCTATGGAATTTTTTTATATTTCAGACTCACCATGCTGAGAGCTACAGGGAGAAGAAGCGATATTTCAAAGGATGTAGTACCAGATGAGCCCTGTGACCCTCGAGTCGATATTGTGGGCGATCTCAAAGGGAAGGTCGAGCAAGTCAAGCTCCTCGACCTTGACCTGACAGACCAGGTTATGTTCCCTCATATGAACATTGATGTCTTCTGGAGTGTCACTCTAGATGAGTTGGGAGGCATGCAGTTTGTGCCAAATCCCGAGTTCATTAATCTGTTCAACTCTACCATTATGAACCTTAGGGATTTATCATTTTTTGACATCACTCGAGAAGTTGTGAGGTGTACCAAGTTTCTCATCAGTAGGGTACATGACAGAATCATGTGGTTGGATATGAGATATCTAATTCATGTATAAGACATCCATCAGCTTACGATACTGTCCATCGAAGGCGAAGATGTGTCAAAATATTTTTAGGGTCCTAACAAGCATGAATAGAATAAGGGGGAGCCTAGTTTATATTAGCGGTTTAATACACAGAGGAGTGAGGCGCATAACCAAGATCGATACCATTCTACCCGAGATGGTCATGAATGGTTGCTATATAATTTCTAGAAAGGACATGAGGTCTTACTACAAAGGAGAGTGTACATTGGATGCTCTATTAGTGGTAGATTTTTGCGCCAATGGAGCTGTCTTCAACTAGTGCATCTATTTACTAGAGGAACTCCTGGTGGCCTGCGAGGAAGCACAGGAGAAGAGTGGAACTTTCACCTACAACTACTTGTTTCTTGAGTTCGCAATGCTGAAGTGGACGCCACCCACAGGAAGAAGGTTTTCACCGAAAGATAAGGGGAGATTGGAAAAAATGTTTGAACCTTGGCACTCAAGGTCAGACTTGGAGAAAACTGCCTTCAACAACATGACATTCTCCAAATGGTACAACAGGTTTCTCGATGCAAAATAAAGGTTTCACATTCCGGAGGAATTGCTCAAATGAAACACGCAAAACATTGCATTCAACATGGACCACCACCATACATTCATGTGGCCAAGTTATTCCAATGGAGAGGACTTTCGATCACACATGATTCCATTCTACTTATATGAGGAGGCCTTTGATGAGGTTACGTCATGGCCTAGATTCAAACGCAAGCCACGCAAGTCGGGGATGCATTACCTTCTTCCTACGGAGTTGTTGAATAAGAAGGGTCAGGAAGCAAGGGTAGGACTAAGCTTAGGCCCAAAGGTGCAAAAGAAATAATCCCCGACATAGACGGACTCCGACGAGGAGGAAGAGACACAACCACTGGAGAACAAGAAGATAACACTACCTATGTTCCCACAACTTCCATAGAAAGCAATGTTGACAGGTAAGGATGTCAAAAAAATTCTTAGTGTTGCATTCATCACAGAGCCAATGACCAAGAAACCTAGGATGGGGATCTGCCCAAGCAAGTTTCTGAAACCTCATCCCATTTCATCCATTGTTCCTCACACTTGCTCAATGGATCGAGAAACCCATATTATAGACATCTAGGATGACCTTGAGCCTAACACCACTCCAAACACAACCATAATCATTGAGAAGCCTCCATCACCACTACAACCCCAGTTTCCACCTCCAAAAAATGACACTCCATCCCAAACCATCGATCCAGAACCCATGCAGTTGGATCCCCTAGAAATACTTGAGCAGAGACCAGAACTCCTTGGTCCAAACCTAGAAGTACCCAAACATAGGCTAGAACTTACTAGCCGAAATCCTAAAGCCCAGGACCAACAGATCATACCCTTTGTGCCAATTTAGGACACTATGGTGTCAATGGAGATGCAAGAAGGACCGAAGCCACAAGTCCTAAGTCCTCAGTGAAATTCCTCAACAACCAAGGTTGAGAGTGCTATTGGAAGCACAACCCCAGAAACTGAGGTTCAAAAAGAGGCTGAGATACCAGAGGTTCAGAAGGAACCTGAGACGACCTCAGGAAAAATGAAACATCACTATAGGAATAGATGGAGCTAGTCCTCAAAAACCCCCAGTAGCACGTAGAGTTGTTGCAACTCTTCCTGACCAGAACAAACGTTCTAATGTTTTTTCCACCAGCATTGAGGTTGAGGCTCGCTCCAGGAACATTTACAGGAGAGGAGGAGGTGGAGACTCCTTCAGAGAATTCAACGGCCAATGGACTTCCACTGTAGATCCAGGTACCCAGGGAAGCCCCCCTTTCCTCAACTGAACCTGCACAGTGGCCAACAATGCAGCTAGTTGGAATGATTAGAGTCTCAACTGATCAAATAGAGGACATGATCCAATAGGTTGAAAGGACTGCAGGTTTTGCAAGGGATGAAGCACTCCTTCCTCAAGCGCACATAACACAGGAAGAATATGCGAAGATCCAGGCATAGCAGAAACTAGAAATATTCCAGGAGAGGCTTGTTGAAGCCTGGACGGAAATAATGAAAGCAGCTCCACAACTGCCAGAGTCCAGTGATGCAGGAGAGACCGAGTATCAGATCGATCTACTCTAGGGAGAATGGTCACAAATGTCCATTCACGTAGAGGATATGGATGTAAAGTTGCAGGAGACCCAACAAGAATCAAAGCAACAACCTCGGAAGATGAAATAACAAATGGAGAAAATAGTGTTGGAAGGTAATAATGCTCAAGCAACACTACACAAGCGCATAGCCGAGTGACCAAATATATTCGAGAAGTCAACGACTGGATGCGAATTATCGCAAGGCACAACCAAACTCTAGAGGGTGTACGTGCAATAATATAGTTACTCAATGAGGAAGTTGCGGTCACCATGGATCTGCTGGAGCAATAGGATAAATTTGATCAAATCCAATAAGCACACAATGAGTTGAATGCTATGTTTGAGGCACAATCTATAGCCAAGAAGGATTTGTGTGAATTTCGACCTGTCATTTAGATTGTCTAACTGCAAATGCATTAGGTAGATCTTACAACGGAATCTGAATGGAACTCTCTAGTCACATCCAAGGATGTATCACATATGTGACTCAACAGTGTGTCGCTGAGGCCTCACTCCTTGCCAGGAAGTGACAGGATAAAATTAGGAGTTTCCAGAAAGTCAGGAAGCAGGCCTTAGAGTTGGTCCCAGAGTTGGGCCCATCATTTGAAGAGGCATAAAAAGAGAAAGATAAAGTGGAAGATGAAACCAAAGAGGAGAAGGAGGACAAGGGAAAGAAACATGCACTCCTAGAAGCCGCGAAAGAACCAAGTACTTGACTTGAGGGTGAGTCAAGGCTTGTGGTCAGAGCCTATTGGGCCCTTTGTTTTTGGTTTAAATTTGCGCAAGAAGGACTACAATCCCAATTTTTATCAAACACGAGTTTCACAAGCTACATAAATATATGGACAGTGGAGGAAGCAAAGAAACATAAATCGGTTGTGAAAAGGGACAACACAAAACCAGCGAGGAAAAAGTAGTTACAACATAACAACAAAGCATGCGAGCCCAAATCCATAAGATCCCACTCAACCTATATATGAAATTCATACTATTGTAAAAGGGTTGGTTGGCGATTGTTGATAGGTTGGGTTTTTGGATATTATTGAGTATGGTTGGGTGTAGTTGAGAAAAAGGTTCTATAATTGTAATTTGTATACAGTTTTGGGGAAAAGGGTAGATAGATATCTATGACATGAGTCCAGAGCCATAAGTTTGTAATAGAATACTGATTTGTATCTCTAATATTGTATCCTAGAATCACTGATGATAATAGATGAAGAAGGACCTTCAATTTCAAAATATACTCTATCATTATGTGTTTATGCTTATGAATTGTCTCCTTACAGTACTTGTTTATGCTTGATAATATCAATATGTTGTCGTTGTGCACAAATTCTTTTTCAACTTAAGAATCTTTAGTTCCAGTATGAATGAGTTCAGATTTGTTATGTAGTTAGTCTATCTTGCGCAAGATCATGGTGAATATTGAAGGTTCTTGAAACCCACCTAAGTATTCTCCTTTCCCTTCCCTATCTTTTTGTCTTGGTTGCGCTTCGGGTGAGACTTATTCTCTTCAGAGGATATGAAAATTCCAGCACCCTAGACTACTCAGTGCCTTTTGTTGGTAACCTGAGAAGGAACCTGGTATGATCAATTCTGCACCAACAATATGGATAGGAGTGTTGGCTTCTATTTTTGGTCTTTGACCTCTTGTCTTCCTCTCATATGTCGTATGCAATATTTCCTCAATCTTCTCCACATCTCGAAGATCCTCTACCTCCTCTTCATCACTTGCCAAGCCTTCCCTCATGACTATGATTCTCTTCTTGGTGTTTACCTTATATTGGTAGGGTACTCCACTGCGTTTCTTTCCAGTTATTTCCATGATCCGCTTGATATGGTATTCATCCATCATAATTGGGTCCAAGGCCTCCTACTTATTTCCTTTATCCCCTTATCCTTCCATTTCTCCCTCTCCTATTAGTGCTTCCCCCCTTGCCCCATGCACGCAGAGAAGTTTAGCTGTTTGACTCCATCGTCATTACACCTTTGTTATATAGTAATATCTTAATGGAAGTATATAACGATATGATGTACCTACCTCAAGGTCCCTTCAAGAAATATTTCTCAGCTACATTGTACGAATTTGTTGTATCTATTGCAAACTCTATGATAAATCCGACAACAATGTTTTCTAACCAGAAATCTACTGCGCGTGTAAACTTATTATCAACTTGTTGTAACTGTGTGATCTCTTTATGATTCCACTCTAGTTGTATGATATGATTGGTAGGGTGGTTGTCTTTCAATATTTTTATCCACTACTGTAATACATGAGGGAAATCACAGAAAAAGACTTCATGCAAGTCACTGAATACGTACTTGTCCAGATATTTGTGCATGTTAACTTCGGATTTTTGTTATCTTTTTGCGCAAACTCTAGGTCCTTTATCTTCAACCAGCTCTCTATATCTACCTTTGTTGGATTCCAAGGTCTCAACATTCCATTCTATTTACTCATTCTCTCAATGAATCGTTGTCCGATTCAACATTCTTTTGACGTGTATTTGCCAAATCTCACATACTCAGACCCATTTTATTCCACAACCGACAACGAAACCATTTGTTGGTTTGATATATACTCTTATATTAGTATTGAGGATTATTTATGGGGTATTCTTCTTCTAATTTACCATCACAGATTGACCCTGGTCCAAATTTAATAAGCTTCCCAACAAAATCCCTTTAAAACTATCTTCCCCTTTGGTAAACCAGAAGGAAACGCAGGACACAGAGTGTACTGTGTAGTCTCACCCGAGATAGCTCTATGGGTGGCTGCAATACTCATGTGTTTTCAACCTGAGACTGAGCGAGATCTATCATTGTGCGTTGTAAACTTTATTCATTCAATCCAACATCTAGTTATAACATTCATTCTATGCATGCATGTGGAATACCATATCTACTTCGTTGCTTCATTTATCTAACATTCATCAATTAATCAAACATAAATATGCATTCATTCATTCACATAACATAGTGTTACTGTGGTTCACCCCCTCCTAGGCTACGTCTACAAATATCTGGCTCTCGAGCTTTCATTATAGTTTAGAAATATATCACGCCATGCATGGTTACAATATTAGTTCTCCCTCTTTTCCACATACTCCTCGATCACTGCGAAGCTGACTAGATCGCACCATGCTCCTCATCTTGTGATCTAACCCTCAGGATTGAGTCGTTCACTCCTTCCCTAACTCACTAGCTTAATGACTCATACAGTTATTACAATTCTCTCTTTCTGTCTCTCTATGTGTGTCCTCCCTATCACCGTCCCCCTTTTCACCTAAGTACTACTTATTTATATCCTCGACTCACCAACCATTACAATGCATTACAAAAAACCTAACCCTAGCATCATTAGGTCTTCCTTTCATGCATGTTTCTCCTGCTTCTCTTACACGTGCTACTTTTCCTTCCAGTTGTCTTTTCCTCCTTGCATGCTTTTCCTCCAAAAATATCCTTTCTTCTTGGCTAGGCCTGCATTCAATGATTATCTTGATCTTGATCAGGATAGACCAGAGTAGTTTAGAATTGCATCCAGAATATTGATAGACATCATTAGTTAATTTAGTCTTTATATTTTAATTCATTTGAGAACATTTGGCCCTCAGATTCATATTTAGATAATAATTTAGAGTGGCAACTAGACCCACATACTAATTGAAAATACCATCCCAAACAAAATTAGGTCTAATTAGGACCTGCCATCGAGTGTTATTCCTTACCTACTTGACAAACCAATCTAGACCAATCAACACCTCTATAATCCACATATATATCTTCTCACATATTTTCATTATTATTATAAAATCTCAAAGACTTGAGACATAAACTACCCTTTGTTTCTTGAACCTATATAATCCACATAGATATCTTCCCACATATTTTCATTAATATTATAAATTGATTATTATCGTAACCATATATTTTTTAAACAATAATAAAAGTTCTCTTGTATGTCATGATTCTTTTATTAAAATATATTATCAAATATAATTAAGAGAAAATTCTTCTATTATAAAGAATATACCATCTTATAATATTTACATTACTTATTGTTGAATAGATATATAAAATGTTTGTTAAATTTTACATAAATTCAACTATTATGATGTTTCAAATGACTACAACTATCATATATTGGTGTATAATATATATTTTACTTTCTTTTGTATTGTATTAAAACTTAATACCATTTTATACATGAATGTATGCTTATCCTTATACTTGAATTTTTTTAAACATTTTTTCACTAATAATGGTCCTAAGCCAAATATATATATATATATATATATATATATATATATATATATATATATATATATATATATATATATATATATATATATATATATATATATATATATATATATATTTTTTTTTTTTTT